>JAODAL010030577.1:0-49725 GCA_025379985.1 Phyllomedusa bahiana
CAGCATGAGCCCCCAAACCCTTCATGACCCCAGATTTTAAAAGTGCCGGAAAAAGGAGTCTTTCAACCACCATTTTAGTTGAACTGGACATTGACTATACATGTCTTGGGCCACAGCATGAGCCCCAAACCTGCATGACCCCAGATTAAAAAGGCCGGAAAAAGGAGTCTTTCAACCACCATTTTAGTTTCACTGGACATTGACTATACCTGTCCTGGGTCACAGCATGAGCCCAAAACATGCATGACCCCAGATTAAAAAGTTTCGGAAAAAGGAGTCTTTCAACCACCATTTTAGTTTCACTGGACATTGACTATACCTGTCCTGGGCCACAGCATGAGCCCCAAACCTGCATGACCCCAGATTAAAAAGTGCCGGAAAAAGGAGTCTTTCAACCACCATTTTAGTTGAACTGGACATTGACTATATCTGTCCTGTACCACAGAATGACCATTAAACCTGTCTGACCCCCAAATTAAAAAGTGCCGGGAAAAGGAGTCTTTCAACCACCATTTTAGTTGAACTGGACATAGACTATATTTGTCCTGTACCGCAGAATGACCATTAAACCTGTCTGACCCACAGATTAAAAAGTGGCGGAAATAGGAGTCTTTCAACCACCATTTTAGTTTCACTGGACATATACTGTCCCTGTCCTGGGTAGCGCTGCCCCTCCGTATGAGTGCGGACCAATTGAGCTTCACTTGGAAATACTGGTGGTTAACGCTCCTGTTCCACCCAGGTGCCCTTTTTCTTGGCATTCTTTTTCTTATTTTACTCAACATGCTGGAGAAAATTGTCTCTGTACTTTGTTCTCTGTCCGTGCTCCATACTCCATGTTCTCTGAATAACCTACATCTGGTCAAGTTTTCCTGTACCTCCCTTGTACAATTCAGAGGAATTTTTTTACCAGCTATTTTGTACATGCAAGTTTTTTAGTAGTTTAATTCTAGAAAACACATTTTTAAAATAGGATGGAATCCCACCATGTCTTTGTTTCTCTTTTTTTCATTGTATTAAATGGGTTGTCTCAATACAGGGATGTCACGGGGGTCACGGGCTCAGCTGCCCCCCGCGACCATCTCCCCGCTCGCAGGGGGTCCGGCGCGGCGGCCCGCGACCACCCCTCTGCTGGCTCGGCCTCGGCGCCGCCTCTCTTACCCGGCCGCGCTCCGGTGAACGCCGCTCCTGCCTGTCCCGGCCGTCGTGCGCGTGGCCGCCGCTTAAGGCGCGCGCGCCGGCTTCTCTAAATTTAAAGGGCCAGTGTCCCGATAATTGGTTTATTGTCGGGCGCTGGTTCTATTTAAGGTATCCGCCCCCAGTACTTCCTGCCAGTCTGTTGGTGTGCTTACCTAGTGTCTAGAGAGTATTGCTGTTCCGTCCTGATTACCCGTGTACCAGTCCGCCTGCTTACGTTTCCTGACCTTGCTTGTTTGCCGCCTGCTCTGACCGTCTGCCTGCCTCTGACCACGAACCTCTGCTGCCTGCCCTGACCTCCTGCCTGTCCCCGACTACGTCTCCGGATTACGTTTCTGTACCACGCTGTATCCCGGCCGCCATCGCAAGCAAGTCACGTCAGGGGTAACGACCTGGTAGCCTCACGCCGCAGCAAGTCCATCCCGCTTTGCGGCGGGCTCTGGTGAAAACCGGGGGCTACTTAGATTCCGTTCCCTGGCGTGGCTTAGCTATCACCGCTTGCGTTGGTCCAGCGGATCCACTCCCACGTTACAAGGGATTGATAGTTATGTTAAAGATCTTGCAAAAACAAGTCATTTTGCAATATGTGTCCATTAAGTGTCCTACCTATTCCTGTTTCTGACAGCACCATCACCCTTGAGCCACTCTTGACAATTGTGAAGAACAAATGTCTATTAGAAACAACATTTTTTTATAATAGGACCTGTAGTATTGCTGCATTTCAAAGCAATATGCCCCCAAAAATTCAAAGCATGACCCTTGAGCCACTTTGGACAATTGTGAAGAACAAATGTCTGTTAGAAACAACATTTTTTTTTATAATAGGACCTGTAGTATAGCTGCATTTCAAAAGCAAATGCCCCAAAAATTCAAACATGACCCTTGAGCCACTTTGGACAATTGTGAAAACAAATTTCTGTTAGAAACAGCATTTTTTTTATAATAGGACCTGTAGTATTGCTGCATTTCAAAGCAGCATGACCCAAAAATTATAAAATGACTTCTCAGCCACTATTAAAAATTGTGAGGGAGAAATGCCACTTAGAAGCCACATTTCTGTTCCAAAGGACCATGATTATTGCTTTATCTCACAGCAACATGACCCCAAAAAATTATAAATATGACTTCTCAGCCACTATTAAAAATTGTGAGGGAGAAATGCCACTTAAAAGCCACATTTCCTGTTCCAAAGGTCATGATTATTGCTGTAACTCAAACCAGCTACATGACCCAAAAATTAATAAATAGACTTCTCAGCACTTTTAAAAATTGTGGGGAGAAATGCCACTTAAAAGCCACATTACTGTTCCAAAGGACCATAATTAAGCTGTATCTCCAGCAACAGCCAAAAACCATTAAACAATGCGAAAAATTCTAAAGATAAATGATAAATGGAATACGGTTTGTCATGAAACCTTGCTGTCTTTTACAGTTTCCTCACAGCAAAACCAGCAAAAATGAACTGTTGGGAAAAGAGAATAAAAATTTGCAGTAAGAAATGATCATTTTAAAAAAAAGTTTTCAAGAGGACCATTTTTTTTTTTAAAAGGAATGTGAAGTAGCCCGGGCAACAAATTCGGTGACCCGGAAATTTGGGGGCCACAACATCATAAAGGACCCATCCCTAAATTCATCTTGAAAAAAGGGCCCAAAGGGATCCACATTATCTGGGGAAAAGCCGGATGCGTTTGTCGTAAGGGACCCCTCCACTGTGCGAAGGTCCGCTCGATATGACGGGGGGCCTGCGGGGCGGGGAAAAACACCTCTATGGGTGGCGAGCGACCCTGGGGCCTTTCCCGTCCATTTTGGATACCCGAAGTCTTTTGGGTTCCAAAACCACATCCAAAAACATTGGTGTTAAACGCAGATAGTTGGGGGCACCATGAATTAAGGGGCCCTCTGTTGTTGGATGGTGCCCTGCTTTGCATGCTTTGGGGTGAGGTGAAATTTAAAAAAATTGCCAGAGGCCCACCCATTGGGCTTTCGCCCCCTTGCCTGCTGCTGCTCGGGTTTAGGGCCCTACTTGGAAACTCTATTTGCTGTCATTTTTCCGGGGGATGTTTTTTCCCCACCGGAGGGGGGCGGGAGACAAAATGGGTTGACTTTGGTTGGGGGCCCGACTTTCAGTCTGGCCTTTTTTTTTGCCTCCATTTCAACTCATGAAATTCCCTGCATGGGGCCCTTGACATGTTGGTGGGGGTTTAACCACCAAAGGGTTTTCTTGCCTTACTTATGTGTTTAAAGGCATACGGCATATGACATCGCTGGTGGAATCAGAGGCTTGGGCAAAAAAGGCCCAGTCTTGGGGAAAGGGCCTGGACCTTTTTTTACGCCGATAAGCCCGGGGGCAAGGGTTTACGCCCGAACCCTGGCCGGCGGGAAATTTTTAAACGGACTTCTGCGACCGCCCTCCCCCTTTTTTGAGGCGGAAAAAAAACTGAACTACCCCTCATTTCCCCCTCGCCCCGGATGAAGCGCCTCCAAGCAAATTCTGCTAAAAAAAACCACATTGGATCCGCAAAAGTCCCTCCCTCATCCAAACAACAAAAACAGGTGACGGTCGTCCTGCCCTTCTGCATCCCGGAGGGCGGGTACAAGCAAGAGGGATGCAAAATCTTTTCCCACCGCCCGGGGTTTTTGCCGTTTTACCGGCTTCCACTCCTCCTCCGATGGCATCAGTAACTGGGCGTCAGAGCAGAGAAAATCATACTTTTTGGCCTCTTGATTAGTGTTGAGCGATTGCGTTGGCTATCGAGATCTATCGATAGTCGATAGTCGGCCGCTATCGATAAGGTTTTTCGATAGTGAGATCTGATTATGAACCTTACCATTTAAAGTCTATGGGAGAGCAAAAACACCTTCATTATTAACCCAACAAGGTGGAGAAGCTGAAATTAACATCCACAACAGTCAAATGGATACGTGCTACATTTTAGGCAACACACTTAGGTTATAAAAAGTCACAGAAAAAAAGTCACAGACCCATTCACTACCCCTGTTTTTTGGGTACCACAGCATGACCCTTAAACCTGCACACCCACAAATTAAAATGTGCCAGATGGCATTATGATTTGAACCATCATGTTACTTGAACTGACATTGAATATCCCTGCTGGAACGCAGCATGAGCCCGAAACCTGCATGACCCCAAAATTAAAAAAGTGCCGCAAAAAGGAGTCTTTCAACCACCATTTTAAAGTTAAAACTGGACATATACTGTCCCTGTCCTGGGCCACAGTATACCATTAAACCTGTCTGCCCCCCAGATTACAAAGTGCCGAAAAAGGAGTCTTTCAACCACCATTTTTTTTTAGTTGAACTGGACATTGACTAGAACTGTCCTGTGCCACAGCATGACCCAGGGCTGGAGTTACAGTGGGTGCGGTGAGAGCCCAGGCGTCCGTCATCTATTAACACGCAGGTTAAAATGCCCTGATGACGCAGCAACAAAAACTGTCGTGCTGAAGCAGAGTGTGGAAACGGAAGTGTGAGAACTCCAGCCTTCCTCAGTACACAGTCAAGACCTGGGTAGCGCTTGCCCCTCCGATGAGTGCGGACCAATTGAGCTTCACTTGGAAATACTGGTGGTTAACGCTCCTGTTACACCCAGGTGCCCTTTTGCTTGGCATTCTTTTTCTCATTTTACTCAACGTGCTGGAGGAAATTGTCTCCGTACTTTGATCTCTGTCCGTGCTCCCATACTCCTGTCCTCTAGAATTAACCTACATCTGGTCAAGTTTTCCTGTACCTCCCTTGTACAATTCAGGGGAATTTTTTTACCAGCTATTTTGTACATGCAAGTTTTTTAGTAGTTTAATTCTAGAAAACACATTTTAAAATAGGAAATGGAATCCCACCATGTCTTTGTTTCTTTTTTTTTCCCATTGTATTAAATGGTTTTCTCAATACGGGGAATTGATAGCTATGTTAAAGATCTTGCAAAAACAAGTCATTTTGCAATATGTGTCCATTAACATGTCCTACCTATTCCTGTTTCTGACAGCACCATCACCCTTGAGCCACTCTTGACAACTTGAAGAACAAATGTCTGTTAGAAACAACATTTTTTGAATAGGACCTGTAGTATAGCTGCATGTCACAGCAAAATGCCCCAAAAATTCAAAGCATGACCCTTGAGCCACTTTGGACAATTGTGAAGAACAAATGTCTTTTTAGAAACAAATTTTTTTATAAATAGGGACCTGTAGTATTGCTGCATTTCAAAGCAGCATGACCCAAAAAATTATAAAAATGACTTCTCAGCCCCTGTTAAAAATTGTGAGGGAGAAATGCCACTTAGAAGCCACATTTCTGTTCCAAAGGACCATGATTATTGCTGTATATCACAGCTACATGACCCCAAAAAATTATAAATATGACTTCTCAGCCACTATTAAAAATTGTGAGGGAGAAATGCCACTTAGAAGCCACATTTCTTTTCCCAAAAGGGACCATAATTATAGCTGTATCTCACAGCAACATGACCTAAAATCCATTGACAAGCGAAAACTTCTTAAGATAAAGTGAGTAAATGGAATACGGTGTTGTCATGAAACCTTGCTGTCTATTACAGTCTCCTCACAGCAAAAGAGAATAAAAGAGG
This sequence comes from Phyllomedusa bahiana, assembly GCA_025379985.1. Taxonomy (NCBI): domain Eukaryota; kingdom Metazoa; phylum Chordata; class Amphibia; order Anura; family Hylidae; genus Phyllomedusa; species Phyllomedusa bahiana. The sequence continues at coordinate 5,801 of JAODAL010030577.1, forward strand.
AAAAGAGAATAAAAATTGCAGTAAGAAATGATCATTTTAACAATAAGTTTTCAAGAGGACCTTTTCTGTTTTGAAAAGGAATGTGAAGTAGACCGCAACTAATCGGTGACCTCGGCAATTGGGGCGACAACATCATCAGAGATCCATGCCTTTTTCATCTTGATGAAAGTCAAACGATCCACATTATCTGTGGAAAGCCGGATGCGTTTGTCTGTAATGACACCTCCAGCTGTGCTGAAGGTCCGCTCAGATATGATGCTGGCTGCTGGGCAGGACAACACCTCTATGGCGTGACGAGCCAGCTCGGGCCATTCGTCCATTTTGGATACCCAGAAGTCTATTGGTCCGGAACACATGCAAAAAACATCGGGTTGAGACGCAGATAGTCGTGCACCATGATCTTAAGCTGATCTCTGTGTGTTGGATGTGTGCCATGCATGGCATTCGTTGGTGAGGGGGGTAAACAAAGATTGCCAAGGTCACCCCATTAGGCTTCCGCCACCTTGCCTGCGCTGCCGCTACGCCTACTTGCACTCTACTGCTGTCACGTCGCTGATGTTGTTCCACGGACATTTGGGGAACGTGAAGCAGACGCAACAGATGTCTCCAGTTGATAAATCAGCAAGGTCTCCATTTTCCTGCATTTTACTCTCTATTTGGGTGGGTGGAAGGAAAGTCTGAGTTTTGTTTTGTACCGGGGATCCGGAGGGTGGCCATCCAGAAAACTGTTGTTCATTTTGTGGGCCTTATTGCGATGATACTGTTGGAGGAAATGGAGCATCCAAGCACTCATGTGAGAGATGGAGCCTTGATTTCCCAAGCCTCAGGGTCGGGGGGCACTAGCAAACTGATCTTCCTCCTCTTCCTCCTCCGCCTCAAATTCGCGCCAACCTCTTTCCAAGGCAGGGACGTCCGTAACATCGGTGTCTAGGAATACCTCCTCCTCCTCCTCTTCCGTTGCCTGCGGCACAGCTTCAACACAGCCCTGACTTGCCTGAGATGATGCACCCTGAGAGCTGATGCGCCACCTTGCACTAGCTCTGGACCCCGAACCACTGCCTAATGAAGACCGATGAAATTGTGAAACTGTCGGGCCTTGGGGTTTTTGACAGAGAGAAATGCTCCGTATCCGCATCGGGTGTCCGCCCTCCTCCGTCGCGGGCCCAGAACTGTTGTTTCAGAGGGGTCCAACGATCGTTCCAGAACTAAGATCACCACAGTGCTCAAGCTGACAAGGGCATTGTCCGCACTGACAATTTTGGTGGCTTCTTCAAAACGGGCAAGGATGGTGCAGACTCTTTTACCTGCTTCCACTCTCGGTGGTTCAACACCCCGAGGTCCGCACCGCTGCTTGTCAGCCATGTGTCACTTCGTACTGCGAAAATGGCATTGCGCTGCTGCCACAATCGCTGGAGCATGGGGAGGGTGGAAATTCCAGCATGTTGCCTCGTCAACAATGAGACGGTTGACGGGGAGGCCGAGCTGATGCTGCAACGCAGCCAGGCGGGACGAAGCAGGGTGCGAACGGCGGAAGTGCGAACTCAGACCTCGAGCCTTCTCAGCAGGCAGTCCAGACCCGGGTAGCTCTTTAGAAATTTCTGGGGCACAAAGGTTCATGACATGTGCCAGGCAAGGGATGTGCTCCAGCCTACCGATCTTAAGGGCGGCCAGCAGATTTCGCCCGTTATCGCACACCACCTTGCCTGGCACAAGGTTCTTGTCACCCAGCCAGCGCTTGGTCTCGTTGCTTAGAGCCGTCCACAGCTCCTGACCTGTGTGTGGACGGTCTCCAAGGCAGATTAATTTCAACACGGCCTGGTGTCTCTGGGCACGTGATGCCACCAGAGGACCTTGGGGGAAAGAGCCCTGCACCATCCCTGCGGTTTTGAAGATCGTGCGCCGAGCCTGAGAGCCACCGTCACCCCCAGAGACATCCACCCAGCTCACCCAGTGAGCTGTCACAGAGATATAGCGGCCTTGGCCGTGCTTACTAGTCCATGTGTCGGTGGTGAGATGGACTTTTCCGGACACAGATGCAGACAACGCACTTGAAATTTTTAGATGACACTTGGCTGGCCAGGGCAGGGATGGCTTTTCTGGCAAAGAAATGCCTGCTCGGCATCTGGTATTGGGGGCAGGCAAGGGCCATGGAGTGGCGAACCCACCCGTGTCCACCAGACGGAAAGGCAACATTTCCAAGGCCAAAAGCCTGGCAATGCCGACATTCAGGCTTTTTGGGTTTGGGATGGTTTGGGTTAAAGTGTTTTTTTCTGCTCCCCAAACCTGGAAGACAGAAGGCGGCTGCTAGACTGGTCGCTGTACGGCGTGGAGGTCGTCAAACTGGCGGAACGAGAAGGGTAGAATGGGGCTCTGGTGGTGCTGGTGGTACTCGGGCGACGGTGGAGGCTGAAGCGGGGGCTGATCCCTGATCATTGACTCTGAGAGACATGGGCAGCTGAGGAACGCTTGGTGGTGGCGGAGGAGGGGGAGGCGGAGACAGAGGGTGTGACAATGGTTGAGGCCCGGCATCGGTCTGGCCTTTTTTGGCCAAGTGTTCCCCCATTTCAACTCATGCATTCGCTGCATGTGACTAGACATTTTGGTGGTGGTTAACCATTAAGGTTCTTGCCTTTTACTTATGCGTTTACGGAAAAGGCGGCATATGACAACGTTTGGTGAATCAGAGGCTTGGTCGAAAAAAGGCCCAGGGTTGAGAGGTCCTGGACCCTTTTTGACGGCGATAAGCGAGGACGGGGTTTACGCTGACCGTGGCTGGCGAAACATATCAGCGGACTTCTGCGACCGCCCTCTCCCTTTTTGTGGCGGGACCCGTATTGACACTACCCCCCTCGTCTTCCTCCCCCGTCCACTGGGTGAAGCGCTCGCACGCAAATTCTGCGGGAAAAGACCACGATGGATCCGCAATGTCGTCATCATCATCATCATCATCAACACAGGGGACTTGGTCGTCCTGACTTTCTGCATCCAGAAGCTGCGGGCTTTCAAGCAAAAGGGGGGCTGCAAGGCGTTGCCGACCCCCGGGATTTTTGCCGATTGACCAGCTTCCTTCACCTCCTTGATGGCATCAGTAACTGGCGTCAGAGCAGACTAAAAACATCCTCTTGATCTTTTAACATGCCTTCTGACCCCAACCGCATTTTGTCATCAAAGAGGTCCGCAGACAATAGGATTATCCACAGTGGTGGGTACACGAGTTGACATTTGGGCTGCTTCATGTTGGACGGATGCTGATGATGCTGATGACGACATTTGTGGCCGTGACTGCGAGGACGGAGGTAAGACTGCTAGATGCAGGTTGCATTAACCACTGAAGGACAGATTGGCGTTACTTAGATTCACAGGGCCCTGACCCAGCGATGACAGGCCTGACGGTCCTGCAACTGACGATCCGCTGGCATGCGTGTTGTCGCCAGCACTGGAAGGAGCACCTTCTCTCGTACCCCTACCTCCATGTGCTACCCCCCTCTTGCTCGCTTACCACCTGCATTTTGCTCCATGTTCAGAAATATAAAAATTTGGGAAGGTATGGAAAAGTTTTGGAAAGTCTCTTATTAAAGACTGTAAATCACAGCTATTCTCAAATCCCCTAATCAAAACCAAATTGCTGGGTTCAAATTTAACTGCAAGATGTCTATCAACAAATCTGGACTGGGCAAAAGTCCAAAAAACACGTATCTGTTATGTTTTGGTATAATAAACGGTATTTTTTGCACCTTTCAATTTACCTGTTGGTGAATATAGAATTGCTGTTTTATGATTTACGTGGATGCTGCGTCAATGAACAAAAGCTGGGTTTTGCAAAAGTCAAAAAACATGTAACTGTTATGTTTTTCGTATGATACACGGTATTTTTTTGCACCTTTCAATTCACCTGTGGTGAATATAGAATTTGTGTTTTATGATTTACGTGGGTGCTGCGTCAATGAACAATGCTGGGTGCGCAAAAGTCAAAAAACACGTAACTGTTATGTTTTCGTATGATACACAGTATTTTTGGCAACAAACAACCTGTTCTGACTACAAGATTGCTGGATTGTAATTTAACTCAAGGTGGATATATCAACAGTCACAGGTGTTACATGGGTAAAAATTAAAATGAACACATATCTGAAATGAATACTGATATAAAAGGGAGTTTTGCACCTAACAAAGAGACCTGCAGTTACTAGAAATGATGTGTTTCCAATATAAGTTCAGGCTGCCCAATATCCAGGAAATATTTCATGTCTTGGTGAACTTTATCCAGTGTTCTTTATAGATAGAGCTTGTCTGTGTTCGCCCGTGGTGCCCCCCCCCCCCTCTGCTTCCCCCGCCATGAATTTCACAGCGGTACATGCTCCTTTAAAATTCTCTACCTAACTACATAGAATCTTCAAATCTCTAATATAACTAAATTGGAAGGATCAAAGCTAATAGCAGAGGTTTCTCTGTGCAGAAATAGACTAATTTCACTGAGCTGTTTGGCCACAGGCAGAGCGCAGGTCCTATCTCTATGAGACGCTGAGAGACACTGAGGCTGAAACAGGAAACGCTGTTCTATGTAAAACGAGGTCATGTGATTTTTCCAGCCAATCGCAACCGTACACATCCCAGTCTTGACGTCGCACACACATCTCCCCTGCTCTATTCTGTAATCTGATTTTGCTGGCCGCCAAAAGACAGGAAGCGCCGAAACTGGCGCGAACTTAATAGATGATGCACAGATTTTAACCTAAATTATCGCATGATCTAAAAATTTCGATCAACATAAAAACTGTGCCGATTTCAACTTTGTCGATAATAATCGCTCAACACTAATAGCGTTATATAATAGAGGAGAGAAGCTGAGCTTTGAGATATATAGAGTAAGATGATAAAAGGAGAAGAGCTGACCTCTGTGATATATAGGGTTATATGATAGAGGAGAGAAGCTGAGCTCTGTGATATATAGGGTTATATGATAGAGGAGAGAAGCTGAGCTCTGTGATATATAGGGTTATATTATAGAGGAGAGGAGCTGAGCTCTGTGATATATAGGGTTTTATGATAGAGGAGAGGAGCTGAGCTCTGTGATATATAGTGTTTTATGATAGAGGGAGAGGAGCTGAGCTCTGTGATATATAAGGTTATATGATAGAGAAGAGAAGCCGAGCTCTGTGATATGTAGGGTTAAATGATAGAGAAGAGAAGCTGAGCTTTGTGATGTATAGGCTTATATGATAGAGGAAAGAAGCAGGACTCTGTGATATATAGGGCAATATGATAGAGTTGAGGAGCTGAGCTCTGTGAGATATAGGCTTATATGATAGAGGTGAAAAGCTGAGCTCTGTGATATATAGGGTTATATGATTTAGAGCAAACACACTATGATTGTTAGTTTTCCCTGTTACAATGTGTATACAGATCAAACTGTTGATCAATGTATGTGGTTGGAATAAGCAGAACTTTTACTTTCTGTTTTAGCTTCATTCCCTTTATCATATGTGTTTCTCTTATGAGGCAGCATAAACCACCTGATAGGTTCCTTTTAACCCTATATTTTGTGGTCCAAAGCTCTAACATGGATTGTCCTAAGAAGAAATGTTAAAAGTAAATAAACAATTTTTTTAGATTGAATAATTTAAAAAAAATATTCCTTTTTCTGGATAGTGTTGTTACATATTTGTTTTAGTGTCCCTTACTGCTACTTTGTGTATCTTTTTAGATTGTCCACCTAATATTTTAACTTTTGTCGATCACACATTCTCAGTCAGACTGAATGGATCCTGTTGTACACAGGTGAGGCGGTAATTCTTAATCAGAATATTCAGAATTAGAGAACTAAATGCAACTTTTTCTCTACAGAAATGGACCCATTTGTTGAACTTCTGAGAAGGAAGCAAAAGCACATCAGAGGCTCCATATAAAGTACCTAATTCATATCCTGACACAGGAGAATTTTTTGTGATCTCAATTGAAACAAATCCTGTTTTGCGTAATTTAACAGATTAAATAAAAATTTTATCTTTCAGTTACCCTTTTAATACTAAGTAATATTATCAGCAAATAAGATGAATAGCAAATATTTAAAAAAAAAAACTAAATAATTTATGAAGCAGTTCATATTCTCTAGATTTTTTTTGAAACAGTCGAGTGCACGACATTGATAATCTTTCTTCATAAGCATGCATTCCGTGTAATGTATATAGCAAAGTAATATGATTTATGCAGTGCATGAAAGTACCCTCCATATGTACAGTATGGATATCAAGAAATAGTATTTTGAAGTTCAAAGTGCTAGAAGACTGTATGATTAATAATTCAGCGGTGGATTGAAAAATGTAAAGAAAATTAGCCTTGCAATTTTATTGGATGGATCTAATAGCAAAGTACTCCAGTATGGCTTTTTTTCATGACAAATGCTTTGAATTTTCTCATTTAAATTTTAAATCTTCTATTCAGAACTCTTGGATTAGGAAAAAACACTTATCCTGTAACACTTCACACTTGTTTCATTTTTGCTAAATGTTTTTGATCTTTTGCTTCCATGCCATATACATGAATTCAGTTTTCTCTTGTGACATAATACATGTAGTTTGTATAGTTGGCCAAATCTGCTGTATTTATAGTTAAAATCCCAAGTCAAGATGGGGGGAGATGCCCTTCGGAGCTCTCTTAGTCTTCACATATTACAGTGGAATCACTTTGTAAGAATAAAGCAAAAAAAAAAAAGTTAAATGGTTATTCTTTTTTGCAACACCTGACTATAGTCATTCACCCTATAATGTGCTTAATATATTCTCAGCTCTGGCCAAACATAAGAGGACGCAAGTAATAGCCTCTCTGAACTAGGTTGTGTGGTAGAATAAAATTTGACTAAAATGGTGCTAGTGTGGGAAAAAATAGAAATATAAATTTATACTTACCTCTTGGTCCCCCCTGTTGCATCTTCAGTGCTCCGTGGAATCCACTTTTCGCTTCCAAATTCTCATCCCAATATACATTAGAGTCTAGCAATCCATTTACTTATTATGGAGCACAAACCTAACCTGTGTGTTAAAGGAAATGTGTCATAAAAAATTATTCATTGTTTAAGTTCCATTTTTATATTAAACACATTTTTTAGGAAATTTTGGTTATTTGTTTTAAGTTTTCATATCACTTTCAATATTTTTTAATAATTCTTAAGTCTTGCAGTTTTCACTTTGGCCACTAGGCCTTGTTTGCACTGCTTTAGCAGCAGTCAGAGAGATACTTTACAGTAGCTTCATGCACATAGGAGACTTAAGACTGACTCAGTCCCATTCACTTCTATAGGAGAGTTTTCTAGTCATGCACTGTGACCTGGGGAGAAGTCAGTGTGCAGGGAGGTGAAAGGGTGAACTGTGACTATCTCCTCTTGTGATTGGTGGATCCTATGTTATCTATTCACACTGGTGTCTCCTTTCAGTTTGACCTTCTTTGTGCTGATAATGAGCAGACAACTGAGAATCTTTCTCTGGAGTACAGGAAGTTTCAGACTATCATTAGGCTTAGTGACCAAAGTGAAAACTGCGAGACTTAAGAATTATTAAAAAATATTGAAAGTGATTTGAAAAATGTAAAAAAAAAGTATATAACTAAAAATTCATAACAAATGTGTTGAATATAAAAATGTGAGTTAAACAATAAGTCATTTTTGATGACACATTCATCAAAATCCCTGGGTGCTGCTGCAGGGGGGAACCAACATACAGAAAATGGGACATTACTTACTCAAAAAAAACACTCCAATTCTTTGGGGCTTGTTCACAGCTCAATGGCTGAACTAACATGAACCCAGTAGCTAGCAACTCTGCTATTTATGCTGACTGGGAAAAAGATCACATGTGCAGCTAATTGCTAGAGCAAGTTGAAAAACTGCACACCAACTAAACACCTATTCACACCAGCATGCAGAAAAGCCGCAGTATAATGCATGGGGAGATTGCACAGATGCAAAGTAACCACTGAAACACACACTCTTACAAAATCAGGGCTTGAGGGAGGTGGTTGCCGGTACTAAAATTTGCATATGATAAGGCGATACAAAAGTGTGCCATAAATATAGATACGTGTGGTACACCATGCTGGCTTACAACCTATTAGTGACACCCATACTATTAGACCAGGCGGGCTGCCCAGCATTTTCTAAGTGTCCAACACAACACTGCCACACTCTGCTCCCCAGCACTGTTGGGCAAATAAAAAAGGGGCATACTGGAAAAATATTAAATATGAGGTATTAGTTGGTAATGGGGCCCCATAACACAAGCTCACAAGCCTCTTCACGGCAGCGGGGAACCAGCAGGTAAGTATCATCTTTTTTTCTATTTTTCGCCACTCTGTGCCTATATTAGTATAGTTTTATTTCATCAGACAACCCCTTTAAGAAAACCCATTAGAATATCTACAATAAACATCCTCTCTAACTGGCAGAAGACTTTGTCAAAACCTCATCTGAGAAGAACCAGTATCTTGTGCATGTTTTTGTACATTTTACTGTTAATGTTTAGGGAAAAATCCATTGATTTAAATATTTCCAATCCCCAATGATTCGTTTCATGACTCGATCCTTCATATTAATTAACCAGCTCATACAAGTACGTTAGTTGGGATTGTGAAATTACGGTAGTGATATTTTGATTAATGGTCTAAATGGTCTTGTAATAGTTTAAATCTAGCCCTTCCATATGTATCATTTAAGAGCAAGGTTAGAAGGAGCATTCAATGATCGACTTTTTATATATATATAAAAAAGCTACACTACATGTTTAGATTCTATAAATTGGAATACATAGCTTTACAACCCAATACTATAGGTACCTATAAACCTTCAACTGCTGGCAGCAGAATAATTACATTTTTACCAATTCCTGATTACACCTGCATAACCAAGTATGCATGTGTTTCAATAGGGAAAGAAGAAAAGGTTGCTCTTAGATACTTTTGGTGGCAGTGGCTTACTGTATCTCTAGGGACAACAAAAGAATTATACTTTGAAATTCAACATGCCCGATTCTTCTTTTCCCCCGACATTATCTGCCAGGATATAGTTGGTAAGCCTCCATGCACATTAGACAGTCGGCCAGTTCGGCTGAAATTGGCAGGTTTGGCCTAACACAGTGCCAACAATGTTTTGAGCTTTTGATTTTCAGGATCCATATCTTACCATCCACTACAACTTTGAACATGTGACCACCATCATTTTGTAGACAATCATCTTGACTACTTCATACATCAATTTGACTTGCAACTATTTAGCATATGCTTAGTTATGCAGATTCTTGGCACTGTATCCTTTAATGTGTATGGGGGACTATATCAGGGATTTAATAAGGGAATAAATGTGGTCTTGATTTTGCAATAGAAATTTACTAAAATTATATTAACTGGAAATATATTGAATTAGTTTTAACAATTGCAAAAAAAAAGTTATCTGGAAAATTCCACAACCTAAAGACATATATACACTTTTTATCTCTATTCTTTCTTTAAGGGGTTGTATCGCTTCTTTAGTTCGACTGATTCATACTGCTCTCAGCTTCTCAACTCTAGAAATGCAGGGGCGTTTCTTCCCCGCCCAGCTGTGTGACATCATCTCCCCTTCACTGTTCATGCTGACTCCCGAGACTCCTCCCCCCCTCCCTGAGTCCACATGTCACTGTGTCTCTCCCTATGCAGACTTTTTTTTTAAGAGCATTATAAATACAACAGGCTGAATTCAATCTAGACTGAACACTGAACTCTTGTTACAGTTGAATCGAGCTTTCTATGAACAGCACAGATCTCTCTTCTATGCAGGAGAGTTAGGCACAGAGACACAACTGTGCTGTTTTCTGATTGTAGTATCTGCTGCAGTGTGTTTCTGCTAGGTGTGCAGAGAGAAATTGCTACGGCCCCTAACTCTGAGTCAGAGAGGCAGGGATCGACATACAATTGTGCTGTTTATTGATTGTAGAAGCCCTGCAGTGTTATTCTGTTTCTTCTGGCTGTGCAGCGTGAAAATGTGTCGGTCCCTTACTTTGAGAGAATGGCAGGAATGCAAGCTCCGTGGATATGGCCGATCGGGGTGAGAGGGGGGGTAGAATGTAAATGAGCTCTCAGCTAGTGAAATGCAAGGAGGAGGGATCCGACCAGCATTGGATATCAGTGTAAACAGAAACAGAAGATAAGGAAAACTGTGAATACAGGACAGCTTTGCTAATGACATCTAATTGCAAAGTTACTTGTTTTCACTGTCCCCTTATTCTGAAGACCATTTAATGAAATTATATAACCCCTTTAAGGACGTAGCTGAGGATGCATTGCTTCAAGCCCCGCTCCTCAATAGAATAATGCCTGCACCATCTAGTACCGATAATATTTGTTTTTAGACATCCAGATTACTTTAAAACTTTTTTCAACAAAATGTACAATACCAATATCCTGAGGTAGAACATTTATAGTTTCACTGCTTTTACTGTAAAGAGTCCACTTTTATGAAATTGTAGAAACCTTTTTGACTTGAGAGGGAGTGTATAGCCATTTTGTCCTGGTATAAAAGAAGAAAAAAATTTGACAAATGTCTTCATTGACTTGTATAGTAATGATATCACTCCTAAGTTGTCGTCTTGTGAAGAACAACTAAACTTAGTCTAGCCATCAGATGGTTCTGTAGTCAAGGATGCAGAACAACAGGTCAAAAATAGGTGCCCAAACTAACATGTTGGAAGCCTCCCATGCTTCTTACTTTGTGGGGCATATAACAAAATGGGCTCCATTTAATAGGCAAAAATAATTAAATATGATACCTCAGTTAATTGTCTGTCCTTCCCCAAGGGTGCTCAAATATGTGTCAAGGGCTTGAAAAGGGTATTCATAAAACATACTATTTTGTATTCTCCATTTATCAGGTGGGCTGTTCATGCCAAAGGGAAGAAAGAGGTCATATTACCTGTCCCCATTACCTGTCCTCAGTTGCCCCCAAGTGTATGTCATATGGTATAACCTCAACAATATTTGAGGAGGGACAACCCAAATAGTTGTAAGACCAATATAATATATATATATATAATAAAGCAGAACTGCACCTTGGAGAGATAAAACTTTACCTACATTAAATATATTACAAGCAATAAAGACTCAAAAACATCCCTATGATTTCCCTCATGGAGAAAAAGCTATCCCTACCTATGCAAAAAAGGGGTAACATTACCCATAAGGGTGACCCCAATCAGAATCCTGTTACTTGCCTATAGATATATATTAATCCATGATATTAATATTTTATCAGTCTACATTAGTGGAGGTTAAATAATATCTATTTGTCTGTGGTTTCTCATATCACTGTAGATTACAGGAACTAAACACCTCGTCTACAGTTCACTTCATTTGTTATTTCTTCTTCCATCACAGTCATCCTACTTGATTTATAGTCAGCCTAGTTATACTAGTTATTTGATTGATGAAAGGAATATTGTAGGGTTCTGCTCCGCAGACAAATTCTGGTTGGGGTTATCCATATTGGGGCAGTTACCCCATTTTTTGGATCGGTAGAGGTAGCTTTGTCTGCATACAGATGTTTTTGAGAATTTTTACTTTATATTTAATTAAGGTTAAGTTTTGGCCAGTGGCATAGTTACAGGGGTCACAGGCCCCACTCACCACGCAGCTGCATCGCCGGGTCACATAAATCTAGCGACACAGCGATTGCAGCAACTGCCTGCGACAGCCGTTGTATGGCTGGCAGCTGAGGCAGAACAGTCGAGATCTTTCAATCCCAGATATTTAACCTTTTGAAGGCTATGGCGCAATTTAATGATGTCATTACAACATTGCCATATAAGGCCCTAAGCCTATGGCTAGGCTTAGGGTCTAGGAGATGCCAGAAGTGAGTCCCAGAGCAGGAAGTGTGATGACATCACATCACCATCTCTGGACTCAAGGAAGTGGAACGGGCACAGGTAAGTTTTATTTTTTATGTTTTTAACATGGGGCCCTGTATACTTCTTTACCTACTTGGGGAAACTATATACTGGGGAGTCCTGAATACCTTTTATACCAAACTATATACTGGGGGGGCCTATGTACCTACCCACCTACTGTAGTCTGCCCTATATACCAATCTGCTTCTTGGTGGGACTATGTACTGATCCACCTTCTGGGGGAGCTCTATATACCTATCTATCTACTGGGGAACCATATGTATCAACTTTTTGGGGGGACCTATATACCTACCTACTGAAAGGACCCTATATAAAAACCTACCTATCTACTGAGGGGATCTTTATAGCTACCTTATTGGTGTCTACATACCTCCCTAGCTTCTGTGGGGACCTTTATACCTATCTACCTACTGAGGGGCCCAATATATCCACTGAGGGGCTACTTAATAGGGGACTATAAACCTCATCACCTATTATATGGATATGTTGGCTTAATGAGGGGACCTATTTATCTACATTCTGAGGGTACCTATATATATATATATATATATATCTACTGTTGGAGACCTACGTATTTAACTACCTACTGAGGGGCCTGTATAGCTAGCTCATGGGGGCCTACCTATCTACCTAGCTATCTACCTATGTAATGGGGGGCATATCTACCTTAAAGGGGTTTTGCCACGGTGTAATGTTGATGTGGGATCCTCCAAAATGGGTATTTAATCACTTTTCTAAATATATGTGCTTACAAAAATTGCAGTCTGAGAGAGCTACAGGCTGCCTTACCTGCCCTTAGTTACTTCAAAGCTTCTATTAGATACGACCTGACAAGAGCTGCTGGTCGGGCTTGCGCAGAGAAAGCTTCTTATCTGATGAGACTGAGCTGCAGAAGCTTTCAAGGCACGGGGTAGAAATATGTTGTTTTTTGTATACAGAATGCACTAGTTGTAGTGTGATTATTTGAGTGAGCATTTCACACGATCCATTATGCAGCTCTGTGCTCTGGCTTTCTGTCTCTCTCTGAGCTCAGTGGCTTGTTTAAATTTGCTTCTTAGCAGATAAGGCATGTCCTGGCAAAACCCCTTTAAGGGGTCTTAAATACTTATATACCAAAGGGGGACTTTACCTACTCAATAGGAAGAGTCTTCCACTTATCTGACTAATTTTTAGTGTCTAAACTACTCAAAAGGAGTGTCTACCTTTATGCCTGCCTAATTTGGGGGGTCTCTCCACTATATGGGATGTGTACCCACCTACTGGTGGCAAAAATTAGGGCCCTATAATTGGCTTGAGCATTTTCACTGCTTGGAATACAATTACCGTGTGGGGCACCAAGGGGGGCATTATTACAATTAGGGATGCTAGGGATAGGGAAGGTGTACAGTGTTAGAAATTGGTAGGGAAGTGCTGGAAAAGTAAGGCATCTAACTAGAGATGAATAGAACCTCGAATTTTGAGAAATTCGGTTTGAAGTTCGAGTCGAACTCGAACCGAACTTCGAACCCCATTAAAGTCAATGGAAGAAGATGTTCTGGTTCATTTTCATACCAATACAGGTGAGGAGAAGCTGCAATTACCATCCATAACAGTGAAATGGATACGTGGAACAACTTAGTGAAGGAAATTTTGCTCTAAGAGTCACATAAAAAAAGGCACAGACTAAAATAATTCATTCCTTTTAATGGCTAATTGAAAAGATGAGGACAGCGTAGCTATAGGAGGTGCAGCGCTAGCAGCTGCTACGGGGCCCCTTTAACACATTAGAAGACACCGGTATTGGAAATGGCACATGGTAACTGGCAGGAGCCCTCAATCACTTTTTGCACTAGGACCCAAGAACATGTCATATATGTGGTGGCAGCAAGAACATCCCAACGGGGAACATGGAGATTCAGCTAGCAGGGCCATAGTTATAGGTGATGCAGTGGTAGCCAAGGCTGCCATCAATCATCTATTAACCATTTCAGGGCCCCATGCAGCTAAATCAAATGGGGCCCCCCACCCATTACTAGTTCCTATTTTTCAACATATCACTGGGCCCCTTTTTGATTAGGGCCCCTGACAGGAGCACTGCCCTATTGGCCCCCGTGCCAGTTACCATGTGCCATTTCCAATATCGGTGTCTTCTTATGTGTCCAAGGGGCTTTTGGAACATCTCAGGATGCAGGGCCCCGTAGTGGTTGCTACCACCACGGGTGCCAATAGGGCAGTGTGGGCAGTACTCCTGTCAAGGGCCCTAATCGAAAAGGGTCCCACAAGTCTGTTAAAAAATAGGAAGTAGTAATGGGTGGGGGCCAAATTTGATTTGGCTGTATGGGGCCTGAAATGGTTAATAGATAACTTACAGCAGACTGACTGATGACTGATGGAATGTGTATTTCACATTGTCAAAAAGACGTGCTACAGTTTACTAGTCGGCAACTGGGGCAACAAAATTTTCAGAGATCCATGCTTGATTCATTTTGATAAATGTCAAACTATCCACATTCTCAGGGGAAAGACAGATACGATTGTCAGTTATAACCCAGCAAGCTATGATGAAAGTGCGTTCTGAGATAAAGATGGATGCCGGGCAGGCTAAAATTTGTGTGGCGTGTCGAGCAAGCTCAGGCCATTCATTCATTTTGGACACCCAGAATTTGAATGGTTCCAGATCAAGTCCAAAAACATTGGTGTTGAGTAGTGTTGAGCGATTTTTATCGACAAAGTTGAAATCGGCAAGGTTTTTATGGTGATCGAAATTTTCAGATCATGCGATAATTAAGGTTAAAATCTGTGCATCATCTATTAAGATCGCGCCATTTTCGGCGCTTCCTGTAATTTTGGCGGCCAGCAAATCAGATTACAGAATAGAGCAGGGTGAGATGTGTGTGCGACGTCATGACTGGGATGTGTATGGTTGCGATTGGCTGGAAAAATCACATGACCTAGTTTTACATAGAACAGCGTTTCCTGTTCAGCCTCAGTGTCTCTCAGCGTCTCATAGGAATAGGACGTGCGCTCTTCCTGTGGCCAAACAGCTCAGCGAAATTAGTCTATTTCTGCACAGAGAAACCTCTACTATTAGCTGTGATCCTTCCAATTTAGTTAGATTAGAGATTTGAAGATTTTATGTAGTTAGCTAGAGAATTTTAAAGCAGCATCTACCGCTGTAAAGTCACTGGGGGAGCGGAGAGGGTGCCCCCGCGGGCGAACACAGACAAGCTCTATAAAGAACACTGGATAAAGTTCACCAAGACTTAGTGTAGACATTGCACTGCAATATCTTTATTATTAACAGTTTGCTATTGAAATATTTCCTGGATATTGGGCAGCCTGAACTTATATTGGATACACATCATTTCTAGTAACTGCAGGTCTCTTTGCAAAACTCCACTTTTATTATCAGTATACATTTCAGATAGGTGTTCATTTTCAATTTTACCCATTCCACCTGTGTTGATATATCCACCTTGCAGTTAAATTACAATCCAGCAATCTTGTAGTCAGCACAGGTTGTTTGTTGCCAAAAATACTGTGTATCATACGAAAACATAACAGATACGTGTTTTTTGACTTTTGCGCACCCAGCTTTGTTCATTGACGCAGCATCCACGTAAATCTTAAAACAGCAATTCTATAGTCACCACAGGTAAATTGAAAGGTGCAAAAAATACCGTGTATTATACGAAAACATAACAGATACGTGTTTTTTGACTTTTGCGCACCCAGCTTTGTTAATTGACGCAGCATCCACGTAAATCTTAAAACAGCAATTCTATAGTCACCACAGGTGAATTGAAAGGTGCAAAAAATACCGTGTATTATACGAAAACATAACAGATACGTGTTTTTTGACTTTTGTCCAGTCCAGATTTGTTGATAGACACCTTGCAATTAAATTTGAATCCAGCAATTTTGTTTTGATTAGAGGGATTTGAGAATAGCTGTGATTTGCCGTCTTTTAATAAGAGACTTTCCAAAACTATTCTATACCTTCTCAAATTTTTATATTTCTGAACATGGAGCGAAATGCAGGTGGTAAGCGAGCAAAGAGGGGGGTAGGACATGGAGGTAGAGGTACGAGAGAAGGTGTTCCTTCCAGTGCTGGCGACAACACGCATGCCAGCGGATCGTCAGTTTGCAGGACCATCAGGCTTGTCATCGCTGGTCAGGGCCCTGTGAATCTAAGTAACGAACATCGTCGCCAATCTGTACTTCAGTGGTTAATGCAACCTGCATCTAGCAGTCTTACCTCCTCGTCCTCCCAGTCACGGCCACAAATGCCCCTTCATCAGCTCATCAGCATCCGCCCAAACCCAAAAAAGCACCCCCAAATGTCAACCGTGTACCACCACTTGGAAACCCCATTGTCTGAAGCCCTTTTTTTTGATGAAAAAAATGGGGGTTTGGGCCCCAGAAGGCATGTTAAAAAAATCAAGGGGATTTTTTAAGTCGCTCTGACCCCCCATTTAACTGATCCCCAAAAAGAGGGGAAAGGAACCCGGCCCAATGGGAAAAAATTTCCCCCGGGTGGGGGCAAGGGCCTTGCATTCCCCCTTGTTTTGTACCCCAGCTTTTTCCCAATGTAAAAGTCAGGACGACCTAGTCACCTTTTTTTGATGATGAGATGTTTGAGACTTTTCCCGGATCCATCCGGCCCTTTTCCAAACAAATTTGCTTGCGAGCGCTTCATCAGGGGGATGAAAAAGGAAACGATGGGGAAAAGGTCAATAGGGGCCCGCCACAAAAAGGGGAGGGCGGTCCCCAGAAGTCCGCTGATATGATTCCGCCACCACGGTCACGAAACCCCCTCCTCCTTATCGCCTTTAAAAAGGTCCAGGCCCCCAACCCGGGGGCCTTTTTTTGAGCAAGCCTCTAAATTCACCCAAACGATTCATTTTCCCGTTTTTGGGCCTTAAACGCAAAGAAGAGGCAAAAAACCTTAAGGTTTTAACCACCACCAAAAAGTCTAGTCACAGCAGGGGAATGCAAATTTGAAATGGAGGGAACCCCTTGGGCCCAAAAAAAGGGCCAGACCTACCCCCGGGGTCCCCAAACCCACTGTCACACCCCCTCTGTCCCGCCCCCCTCCCTCATCCGCCACCCCCCAACCCAATCCTCAGCTCCCCATTCCCAAGTCATAAATCAGGATCACCCCCCCGCTTCACCCTCCACCGTCGCCCGAGTCCACCAGCACCACCAGAGACCCATCCTAACCCTTCCCCTTTCCCTGCCATTTTGATAAACCGCAGCCGTCAGGGGCCAGCCCTAGCAACCACCCCCTTCTTCCGGGTTTGGGGGGAAAAAAAAGGAAAAACATTTTTAACCCAAACCCCCCCAAAACCAAAAGCCTGAATGCGCTTTACCCAAGGTTTTTGGCCTTTGGAAATTTCCCCTTTCCGCTGGTGGACCAAAATGGGTTCCCCACTCAGGGCCCCTTTCCCTTGCCTGCCCCCAATACCAGATGCCACAGGTTTTTTTTTTGGGGCCAAAAACCCGCCCCTTTTCCCCTTTGGCCGGGCCAAAACGTTCATCAAAAATTTCAAGCGCGTTGCCCTGCATCGGTGTCCGGAAAAGCCTCTCACCACCAAACACATGGCTAAAAGCAGGGCCAAGGGCCCGGGGAAAATCTCTGTGACAGTTTCCCCGGGTTTAGCTGGGGGGAAGCCCTTTTGGGGGGTTACCGGTGGCCCCCGGGCCTGGGCGCACGCTCTTAAAAACCGCGGGGATGGGCGGGGATTTTTCCCCCCCCAAGGGCCCCCTCTGGTGGCATCACTCCCCTAGAGAAAACCCGGGGCCGTGTTGGGAAATTAATCTGCCCGGGAGACCGCCCACACACAGGTCAGGAGCTGTGGACGGCTCTCCGCAACGAGCCCCGAGCGCGGGCCCTGGGTGACAAGAACCTTGTCCCGGGCAAGGGGGTTGTGCGTCCGGGCGAAATCGCTGGCCCCCTTAAATCGGAAAAGGCGGGAGCACATCCCTTCCTGGCACTTTTAAATAAAAAGGGCCCGTCCAAAAATTTTTAAAAAAGAGCAAGGGGGCTGGATTTGCCTTTTTGAGGAAGGCTCGAGGTCTGAGCTCCACTTTCCCTGTTCGCATTTTTTGCTTCTTTCCCCCGGGGGCTGCGTTGCACGTCACTGGGCCTCCCCGTCAACCGCCTAAAAGTTGACGGGGGGAAAACACGCGGGAAATTTTCCACCCTCCAATGCCCAAACGATTGTGGCGGGCGGGGCGCTTTCCCCATTATGCATACAAAAGTGACACGGCCTGACATGCAGCTTTTGCGGCCCCTGGGGCGTTCCCCCCAACCGAGAGTGGGGGTCAGGGGGAAAGAGCTCTGCCCCCACCCTTTTGCCAGTTTTGAAGAAGCCACCAAAAGGGTCAGTGCGGACGATGCCCTTGTCGCATAAGAAATTGTGGTGATTTTAATTTCCCGGGAAAACGTTTCTTTGGGACACTCTAAAACCCTCGGGTCCAGCCCGACGGAGGAGGAAAACGGCAAGATGCGCACGGACCCTTTCTCTCCATAAAATCCACATGCCCACATTTTTTCCAAAATTTTTTATGGGTCTTCTTTAGGCAGGGGTTTCGGGGCCCCGACAAGTCAAGGGGGCACCCACTCCCCGGGGGATCATCTAAAGGCCAAGTCGGGGCTGTGGGGTAAGCTGTGCCGGGGGCCCCGGGGAAAGGAGAGGAGGAGGTTTTTCCTAACACTGGACCCTCCCTTTGGAAAGATTTTTGGCGTGAATTTGAGGCAAAGGGGAAAAAAGATTTTTGCTATGCCCCTAAAACCCAGGGGTTTGGGGAACTCAAGGCTCCATTTCCCACATGAGTGCTTGGATGCCCCTTTTTCCTCCAACATGTTTCCTCGCATTAAAACCCTCAAAATGAACAACAGTTACGGGGGGCCACCCCCCTTGGGTCCCCGGTTTCAAAACAAAACTCAAACACCTTTTTTTTCCACCCACCCAAATAGAGAGTAAAAACAAGGGAAAAAAAAGACCTTTCTGATTGACCCCAAAAGGGGACATTTTGTTTTCGGGCTGTTTCACGTTCTTCAAAAAGTCACGGTGGGGGCAAAGCCAGCCGACGTGACAGCAGTAAAGTGCCAAAAAGGGGACCTTTGCCCGGGAGCAGCGGCAGCAGAAGGCAAGGTGGCAGAACCTAATGATGACCTCTGGCAATCTTTATTTTTCCACCTCCCACCAAAAGCATGCAATGCCCGGGGACACATCCAACCCCACAGAGACCAGCTTAAAAAATCAAGGGGGGCAAAAGAAATATCTGCCTCAACACCGACGTTTTTTTATGTGGGCCGGACCCAATAAAAAAATTTTTTGGTATCCAAAATGGGCGAATGGCCCGAGCGGGTCGCAACCCAAAAGAGGGGTTTTTCTGCCCACAGAAGCGTCATATCTGACGGGGCCTTTACAAAACCGGAGGAACATTACGACAAACCCCATCCGGGTTTCCCCAATAATGGGGATTGTTTGCCCTTTTCCCCAAGAAAGAAATCAGAGGGTCTCTGAAGAAGTTGGGCCCCAATTGCCGAGGGCCCCGATTAAATTGCCCGGTTTTACTTCACATTTTCCCCTCCAAACCGAAATGGGGCCCCCCGAAAAACTTATTTTAAAAAAGAACATTTTCCCTTTCTGCAATTTTTAAATTTTCAATTTTCCCCCATTTTTATTTTGCTTGGTTTTTCTGGAGGAGACAAAAGGGCACCAAGGTTTTTATGAAAAACCCTATTCCATTTTTCTCACCCTTCCCTCTTTAAATTTTTTTACATTGTCAATGGGTTTTGGGGGCATGTTGGGCCCCACAAATTTTTAAATGGGCTGGGAAGTCAAAATTTATAATTTTTTGGGGTCATTTTTCGTTAATAAAGCAATAATCATGGTCCTTTGGAACAGAAAAGTGGGTTCTAAGTGGCATTTCTCCTTTTACCCAAATTTTTTAAAAAAGGTTGGGAATTTATTTTTAAAATTTTTTGGGGCAATGCCCTTGAAATGCAGCAATACAAAAGGTCCTATTCTAAAAAAATTTTTTTCAATAACAATTTTTTCTTCAAATTTTTCCAAAAATTTACCCCAAAGGTTTAAAGTTTTGAATTTTTGGTGGTATTTTCCCGTGACAAAGGGAGTAAATACAGGTTTCCAAATTTAAAAAAGTTGTTTTTAACCCGACATTTGTTTTTTCACAAAAGTCCAAAATGGCTCAAGGGGCATCCCTTTTTAAATTTGGAGGGATTTTGCTGTGACATGCAGCTATACTACAGGTCCCAAATTTTAAAAAAAGTTTTTTCTAACAGACATTTGTTTTTTCACAATGGGCAAGAGGCTTCAAGGGGGATGTGCTGTCAGAAACAGGAATAGGAAGGACAATTTTAAAAGGACACATATTGCAAAAAGACTTTTTTTTGCAAAAATTTTTTAACATTAAACCCCCAATCCCTTTATTGAGACAAAAACCCAAATTTTAAAACAATTAAAAAAGAGAAACAAAAACATGGTGGGAACCATCCGAAATTTTTAAAAAAGTGTTTTTTAAAATTAAAGTACAAAAAAAAATGCAGGGAAAAAAATACTTTTAAAAAAAAAACCTCTGAATTTTACCCGGGGGGTACAGGAAAAAATTTGACCAGATGGGAGGTTATTTAAGGACAAAGGAGTATGGGGCACGGAAAGAATCAAAGTCCCGAGACCATTTCCCCCCACCCGGGTTTTAGTAAAAAAGAAAAAAGAATGGCCCAAAATAAAAGGGGAAACCCGGGTGTAACAGGAACGTTAACCACCATATTTCCAAGGAAGCTCAAATTTGGGCCACACTCCTACGGAGGGGAAAGCGACCCAGGGAAAACTGGAAAATTTGGGGAAAGGCTGGAAAATTCCCCAAAACTTCCGCTTTCCCCACCACTTCCCAGCACGACAGAATTTTTTTTTGGGAGGTCACAGGGGAATTTTTAAACCCGCGTGTTAAAAATGACACCCACCCGGGCTCTCACCGCACCCCCGTAACCCGGCCCTGGGGGCCCTGCTGTGGCCCAGGACAGGGATAGTCAAGTCCCCGTTTTAACCCAAAAAGGTGGGTTTTAAAGACTCCTTTTTCCGGGACTTTTTTAAAAGGTTTGGGGGCCCTTTCAGGTTTTTGGGGGTCAAAAGCTGGGCCCAACAAGGGATAACAATGTCCTGAAACCCAAAATGGTGGGGTTTTAAAACTCCTTTTTTTCCGGGACTTTTTAAAAAGTGGGGTCATGGCCCGGGTTTTTTGGTTCATCGTGGCCCAGGAAAAGGTATAGTCCCAAAGTTCCCCGGGGAAAAAAAAAATTTTGGGTTTAAAGGGCCCTTTTTTTTTTCCCCACTTTTTAAATTTGGGGGTCAAGCAGGGTTTTGGGGGTCACTGGGCCCCGGGGCAGGTAAAAGTCCCAAAGTTCCCTGAAACTAAAATTGGGGGTTGAAAGACTGCTTTTTTTTTTGGCAAACCCTTTTTAAACTTGGGGGCATCAGGTTTGGGGCCTCATGTTGTGGCCCAGGACCGGTAAAGGGCCCAAAGTTTCCCTTTAAACTAAAAAGGTGGGTTTAAAAAACCCCCCTTTTTTCCACTTTTTAAAATTTTAGTTTTAAAATAAAAAGATTGGGTTCCCAAAACATACGCCCCTTTTGGGACTTTTAAAAATTTTTGGGGGATGCCCGGTTTTAAAGGGGGGATGCTGTTTGGGACAAGACAGGGATAAGGGGAATGTTGTTGTTTTTTTTTTTCTTTGGCTTTTAAAACCTAAATTTTGTTGCCAAAAGTTTTCAAGGGATCCAAAGGAAAAGTTTTGGGTGTTTTTTTCCCCGCTTCTCCACCCCCGTTTTGGGGGTAAGGGAATGAAGGGGTTGTTTCTCTCCCATAGACTTTTAAAGGAAAACGGGTCCCATAATCGACTTTCTCAAAAATCGAAAAAACCCATTGGGTGGTGGCCGACTATCGACTATCGCCCGATGTCGATAGCCAACGTAATCGCTCAACACTAGTGTTGAGCCTCAGGTAGTCATGGACCATGCTCTCAGTGTGGCCGAATGCTGCACTGCCTTGCAGGCATTGGTGAGGTGGTAAAAACTGAGTTAAAAATGTTAACCAGTGTGCTTCTGCCATGCTGCCTGCTGCTTTGGCTACTTGCCATTCTACTGCTGTCACGTTGCTGACGTTGTTCCACCGTGATATTAGAATGTGAAGATGTCTCAAGTTGGTCAATGAAAACTGTCTCAAAATCTTGCATTCTACTGTCAATTTGTGTGGGTGGAAGGAAAGTGCTCACTTTTGATTTGTATTGTGGATCAAGGAGGGTGGTCATCCAGTAATCACTGCTCATTTTGATTGCCTTGATGCGTGGGTCATGTTGCAGGTAATGTAGCATCCAAGCACTCATGAGTGAGATCTCCCAAGGATCTCATGTTAGGATCTCCCAAGCCTTGGAGTCGAAGGGCGCTAACCAGATCTTCCTCCTCTTCTTCCTCCTCCTCTTCCTGAAATCTATGCCAACCTCTTACCATTGAAGGGTAAATGATACTGGTGGTGTCCACCCCTACCTCATCATCCTCCTCCACTTCCTCATCTTGACCGTCACCAGAGGCCTGGCTAGCATCATGCCCTCTACTCTGTGAGCTGAACTACCATTTTGCACCCACCCTGGACCTGGAACCACCGCCTAAAGAAGACCGGTACTTTTGAGAAACATCCAACGGCGAGTAAGGCTCTGTGTCCACCTCAACCTCCTCCGTCACTGCCGGGACCTGCTGCCGCAGAGAGTCTAACACTTGTTCCAATAAAAATATGACCACAATGGTCATGCTGATAACGCCATAGTCCTGACTGACCATTTTGGTTGTATCTTCAAAACTGTCTAGGATGTTGCAGAGATCCTTCACCTGCTTCCATTCTCTGTGGCTCAACACCCCGAGGTCTGCACAAATGCTCCTCAGGCCATGCGACACTTCATACTGCATAATGGCATTATGCTGCTGCCACAATCGCTGGAGAATGTGGAGGGCGGAATTCCAGCGTCTTTCCATGTCAACAATGAGACAGTTGGCAGGGAGGCCCATATCACGCTGCAATGCTGCCAGTCGTGTTGAAGCAGGGTGCGAACGCCGGAAGTGTGAGCTAAGACCTCAAGCCTTCCCGAGCAGACAGTTAAGATCCCGGGTAGCACTTGAGAAATTTCTGCACAACCAGGTTCAGGATGTGTGCCATGCAAGGGATGTGAGTAAATCTACCGATTCTAAGGGCAGCAAGGAGATTTCTCTCATTGTTGCACACCAGATTGCCTGGCACAAGGTTCTTAGCACCCAGCCACTGGTCAGTCTGAGTGCGCAGAGCCATCCACAGCTCTTGACCTGTGTGTTGATGGTCTTCAAGACAAATTAATTTGAGAATGGCCTGGTTTCTCTTGGCACGTGTTGCCACCTGTCAAGGTTGGAGAACTGGACTCTATTCCAGCATTGTGGAAGAGTGTCCGTCGAGACCCATTATCCCCAGAGGCACTGTCATCCACCCAACTCACCCAGTGAGCAGTCAGTGAAATCTAACGCTCTTGACCATGCTAGTCCATGTGTCTGTAGTGAGATGAACTTTGGTGGACACAGCCAACAGCCTGGCAATACCGACATTCAGGCTTTGGGATGGCTGGGATGAAAGCGTTTCTTCTGCTCCCACACCTGGTACACGGAAGGCTGGCTGGTGGACTGGCTGCTGTATGGCGTGTAGGTCAGACTGGTAGAAGGGGAAGGTGTAAACTGTGTTGCTGGTGGTGGGAATCAGCCGACAGTGCCTTGGACCGGGACTGGTGCTTGTTGATGCTGCTCTGGCAGAAGGCAGAAGATGTCACGGTGGTTGGAAGCCAACGACCTGTGTGGTCTTTTTTCTCTAAGTGATTCCTCCACAGCAATTAATGCTTTACATGCATGTACCTGTTCATGCTGGTGGTGGTTAAATTCTTTAGATTCTTTCCTCTACTGATACGTTGAAAGCAAAGCCGGCATATGACATCGGTCGGCAAATCTGAGGTTTGATTCAAAAGGGCTCAGGCTTTACAGGTCGTGGACCTCTTCGACGGTGAAAACCTAGTAGCAGTGTTCCCACTGCCACCACTGATCATGGCTTGCGGATTAATGTCAGCGGACTAATGCGACCGCCCTCTCCCTTTCTTAGGCCAGACCCGCACTGACACTACCCAATTATCCTCCACTGATGATGCGCTTGCCAGCTGCTGCTCAAAAGACCACATTGGATCCACAATGTCATCATCATCACAGGTGACTTCCTCTTCCTGACAGTCTACATCCTCAAGCTGCGGGCTAGAAGCCACAGGCACTGTGAGGCACAGCTGACTGCTTGATATTTCTGGCAATGGACCAGCTTCCTTCTTCTCCTCTGAGGGCATCAGCGATTGGGCTCAGAGCACACAAAATCATCCTTTTTGGCCTCTTGATCTTTTGAAACGCCTGCTGACCCCAACTGCATTGTTTCATTAAAGAGCTCTTCGGAATATTGATTATATAGAGCGGTCTGTTTATTGGGTGACACTAGGCCTTTCAGGTTGGACTGATGATAATGATGACATTTGTGCCCTTGACTGAGAGGAAGAAGAGGTAAAACTGCTAGATGAAGGGTGTGTTAACCACTGAAAAATGGATTGGCGCCGATCTTCAGTACTGTGACGCACAGAGAACCGACCAAGCAATGACAGGCCTGACGGTCCTGCGACTGACGATGTGCTCGCTTGTGTGTTTTTGGAGCACTGGAAGGAAAGCCTTGTCTCGTACCTCTAGCTCCAAGTCCTACGCCCCTCCTTGCTTGCTTATCACCTCTAATTCGCTCCATGTTCAAAAATATAAATATTAAAAAGGTCAAGATTTGTTCACAGTCACTTATTGAAAGAATTTTACTCCAAAGACAGCAAATCAA
Source organism: Phyllomedusa bahiana (assembly GCA_025379985.1). NCBI lineage: Eukaryota > Metazoa > Chordata > Amphibia > Anura > Hylidae > Phyllomedusa > Phyllomedusa bahiana. The sequence continues at coordinate 30,658 of JAODAL010030577.1, forward strand.
CAGTGTTCTTAAATGCCTATACTTTGCAATGGGCAAATAGGATTATAAACAGAATTTTTTCTATGCAATATCAGTGAAAAGGGGTCATATGGAAGAACCATCACAGCAAATCAAGTGGTCTTAAATGCCTATACTTTGCAACGGGCAAATAGGATTATAAACAGACATTTTTCTAAGGAATATCTATACAAAACCCCCTAACTAGTGATGTTTCTGATTACCTAAGCTAGCTGTCCCCCCACTGAGTAATCTAACTAGCAGCTATTCTTGTGTGAAATCACTATTAAATGTTGTTTCTGCCTACTGGCAAACCAGCAGACACAGGCAGCAGTGTGTTCACTACAGAGAGTAAGCTGGAAATGGCAACTAACAGGAAATACAGTGACATACACATAAGACGGTCATGTGATTTTAGCAGCCAATGAGATCCCTACACCCTAGCTGGTGACGTTTCTGACCTCCCCCTCTGTGCTCTGAACTGATTGACTGGCCACCAAAACTGAAAGAAGCAGCTTAAAAAGGCGCCAAACTCCTTTTTATGATGTTGATATGTGGTTATGGTCCGGCGGTATTATTTGGTCATTGTATATTGTTGTTATTGGTCTTAATATAATGGTTTTGTTATTGACAGTATGGTGGTATTAGTCGCTATGGTAGTGATATACTGTGGTATTATTTAGTCTTTGTATATTGTTTTTAATGGTAATACTGATCTTGGTATACTGGCTTGCTCAGTAACATTATAATGGTATTAGTCATTATATAGTATTGACATGTGTTGACAATTTAGCGGTAGTTTTTGGCCCTTGTGTACATACTAACCCAAAGGAATGCAGTACAGATAACATGTCAATTAAACTTTATGGTGTAAACTCAAACAAAATCTAATCCCCAAAAAACAAAGACACATTTGCATTCTTTTTCCTGTTCACCACACAAAGATTAGTTTTTTTTCTGGAGGAGGAGCAGATACTTTGGCTGAATAATAACTTGTTTTTCTTTTTTTCTTTTTCTTTGTTCCCACCGCTTAGCCCCATTTCAAATGTCTTTTCTTCTATTAGATAATTTTCTGTGTTGCACTACACTGCAGACATCCATCACACCAAGTAGGGAACCTGTTGCTAAAAAGTAGTGGCCACAGCCATTGTCAAGGGGTAGGAGGGCCTAAGCTGAAGTTTTGTACAAGGGCCCACAAGCCTTTAGCTATGCCCTTTTTAACCTTGTCTCTTCAAGGTACACTTCTATTTTGTATTTACCATGGTATGATATGGAGTATAGGGGATGTGGGACCAAATTCACCAGACTAATTGACAAATTATTTGACTATATGGAACTAACATCAAATGAAGGTTCCTGCAGGTGTTGCACTGGTTTGAAGGCATGTTAGAAGACATGTACCAATGTATCGTACTATTGTCCCATGCTCAAATGTACTTTACTACCAATATCTAAAAACATATTATTATAATCTTTCAAATATCCAGTACAAACATCAATGTTCTTACAGATGTAAGTTATGGTTATGAGAAATTTCCATTAAAAGTGAGGGCTAACTTTCAGTGTAGGTGGGAAATGAATTAACCCGTGGATCCTTGTAGAGATTTACCATAGGAGTGCTCAACAACAGAAAATGATTTTTTTCCCATTTCTTACATTTTTTAATATATTATCTTCTTTGCTGTCTTTTGAAATATCTTAGAGATTCAAATCTTTTTGTATAATAGAGCGACATGTCAAAGCTTTGTTTGCTCACATCTTCGTCATTCTCTGATTCTTCCTTCTGTATACCTGTCATGGTAGATTTATATAAATGTGACCTTGATATTTACTGACTACATTAAACTGTGGAATCTCTCTGAATAGATGTACTAAAAAAAAATGGGAAAACAGATGGGAAGTCTCCAGTGCAATTTTAATGTCATATTGTAATTTACATTTACAGAGTGGAATATATTGTAGTTCATATATGACAACGACGTGGAGTAATATTTTCATATATTGCAATGTATTTTATCAATATGTATGGATACATACATCACTATCTAATTAATCATGAATATGGCATCAACCTTTGCAGAACCAAGGAAACTAAATGCAGACGGTTTTGTCTGAAGGGAGTTCCCATTATACAATGTTCCATCAGCATTTTTCTTTCACTGTTTCAATCTCTTACACAGTAAAGATGCTTGCCTTTTGTACTATTAGCATAAAGATGTTTAATAATTTTATTGCTAGAACCCATTGATAGACTATTAGGGAAGGAACCTTTTAAGGAGTTTGACTTACCATAATATTTCCACCACCATGTGTTACGTTTCAGGCTTTTTTAAGGAAAACACAACTGTACATGAAACAAAAGAGGAACCCTTGAAATGAATGCAAAGTGGAAAAGTAGATCCATGAGACTACGGAGGCGGAACTCCACCTACCGTGGTCAGGAACATAAGGTCTAGGCCTAGATACTGTAACACTGTCCGCAAGACGTGAAAAAGTCCAAACAGGCAGGGCCTAGGGGTCACACACCAGGAAGCTGTAGATGAGGATGGGGGGACTTGGACAGAGGAGCACAGCACAACCAGGAGGGACAGCACAGGCACACGACAAAGCCAGGAAGAACTGCACAGGAGCTTGTTGGCACCGCCAGGAGGAACAGCACAGGAACTCATCATCACCGCCAGGAGGAACAGCACAGGAAGTCGTCTCCACCTCCAGGAGGAACAGTACAGGAACTCGTCGACAATGCCAGGAGGAACAGCACGGGAATAGTGCACAGACAACAGGAACTGCACAGTACAGACCGGACTCGAGGGCTTGATACAGTGAAGCAGGCCTTAGCCCAACAACACCAATACTCAGGCACAGACTGTTGGTATGAGGTGCCTTTTAAAGGAATCAGCAGGAGAGGATACCCTGCACCTGGACCAGCCCAGTTGGAGGAGTTAACTGTTGCAATGCTGAACAGCAGAAGTAAATTCCAACCTCCAGGATTGAACATACAGTTGCATGCAGACAAGAGGCAGAGGAATTTGCAGATTGTGACACCATATGTGACTGTAGACAAGACACACTTGTCTTTTTACTTCTCACTTGGTTGCCACCACACATGCTTGAAACCATCTGAACCAAATAATCTTATCTTAATCTCATCAGACCACAGGACATGATTTCAGTAATCCATGTGCTTAGTTCGCTTGTCTTCAGCAAACTTCATGCAGACTTTCTTGTGTATCATTTTTGAAGAGACTTCCTTCTGGGATGACAGCCATGTTGACCAGTGTGATGCGTATGGTCTGATCAATGACATGCTGACCCACCACCTCTGTGTAGCCTCTGTAGCAATGCTGGCAGCGTCTATTTTGAAAAGACAATCTCTGGATATGACGCTGAGCACGTGCACTCAACTTCTTTGGTCAACCATGTAGAGGCCTGTTCTGAGTGGAACCTTGTTACACTAATGAGTCACATGACACTGTAGAGGGAAAATGGCAAATTGAACACAATTTGCCTGTTTTCACTTAGGAGTGTACTCCGTTTTGTTGTCAGCAGTTTACATATTGATGGCTGTGTGTTGAGTAATTTACAACAAATTTACACTACCCTACTAGCTGCACACTGACTACATTACATTGTATTAAAGTATCATATCTTCAGTGTTGTCCCTTGAAAAGATATAATACAATATTTACAAAAATGTAAGGGGTGTACTCACAGCTCTAAATGGTGATGTAAGCAGAGGCACATGATGATGAATTTCCTGATTGGAAGTGAGGCGTGCAGAAAAAGAAGACCAGGGAAAACCAGCATTGTAACCAGGTTCAGAGATAGGTAGGTTTTTTTTATGAATTTTGTTATTTTTTATGCATCATGAAAAACCCCTTTCAAAAGATCGTCCACTTTAATAAAATATAGAGATAGGCAAAAAATATACCCAGTTTTTCATCCGCTGTCGGCGGTGTCCCCCAGTCTCTGTTAACTTAATGTTCTTTGCAATCAGTGTGTGGTGACTGCAGCCAGTCAGTAGTTAGCAATGGTCACATGCCCTTAACTTGAAATCATCATTCAGGCGCCATTTACTTTCTCAGCAGCAATGTCAAAGGGATTGCACATAAGCACTGAGGCTATTGGTTCAAGTGGTTATGTGGCGATTAGAATAGCAGGAAGTAAAGAGATATCTGGGGACATTGCTGGTAGCTTTAGTGCTGGAGTGGTAGCAATTACAAAGGTGAGTATTTTTTAAAATTATTTTATGCCGCTGGATCCTATTTTTATTTTTCATTTTAAAGTGGTTTTCCCATATCAATAATTTAGGGCATATGACATAAATTCCTTAAAGTCTCAGCTCTAATAGTCACACCTATCTTGAGAATGGGCCCCTGAAAAGTTATTTTTTTCTAATAAACACCCCTGGTGAATCTGTAAAACCAAGGGTGGGTCCATGATGAACTGGCAAATAAATGCTTGTATGGCAAGAGAAATGATTGCCTCCCATCCACCAAGGATTGTGCAATGTCACTAGCTCAAAGAGGCAGCTTCCAGAAGAACTGCATATCTTCCAAGCCAAACAGCATCATCCTACGTACCCTTCAATCACGACCAAGCATAGCACCAGAAGGTACAGGACTTGGTCTTAGCCAAAAGGTCGAGAAGCAGTCTGGACATCCAAAAGTCTCTGTGCATGTGCAGTATTCTCCGTTTTCTTCAACAGGAGTTCCAAATACATCTGGGAGAGTGTGTTCTGCTGTACTCAGAATTCTAATTGAAATGAATTGAGAGTGTTGCGCATGTGCAACACCTCACTATTCTGCACAGAGAGTTTCAGGGTCCCTTTGAATTGGGGAGCCTCTTTAGTGACACAGGTATGACTTAAATATAAACAGCTAGAAATCAGCTATTACCTATGGTACATGTCATCAACTTCTCTTGCAGGGGTTTCAGTAAGGTAAATGTTGCATTATTTGCATAGACAGGGTAAGTCTGCTAAACTCATGAGTGGCTCTCCAATCTGGTTGATAGACACAAGGAAAAAACATTAAAGCAGCACATCCAGAGATAGCAGTGCAACGAAGCATGGGTGGATACAGACCACGTACCAGGACTCATATGTACATGCCATGTGCCAGGTCTCAAACAACATAAATTCCAGAAATCGCAGCACTGCAAGATGTCTTTTAAAATATCAAGAATTTACTGCTCCATGTTAAAGAAGATACCAAAAGTGAATCGTTACAGCCCACTTTTAGAGCTCGTTGCTGTGGGTTCTGTAATTTTTACTGGTTCATAAACTAGGATCGAGAATTGGGTTTCTTTCTTGTATTTACAGTATATGGCTTACATGAGACAACCCTTTTTCTGAAGGTACAGTATGTATGAAATGCCATAAAAAAAAAATTACAAATCACATGTGACTATTGCAAAAGCTCTGAAACCATACAGTATTTTACAACTTTGTGCCATAGAAAATTAGTGAAGTCACATGAGACTAAACCATGTCTTTCAGTCATCTTGTCAGTTAGTGCTCCATTCAAAAAAAAATATTTGGCATTTGCTGTGATGATTGTCAATGTGCTCATGGCTTATTGATGTTGACTGGAAGACCATTTAGGCGGACCATACAATTACAGACTTGTTTCAAAAGAGTGTATGTATCCACCATCAGAATATGGATTTATAGTACGTCCTTATTTACACATCATAAAGAATCCATATGGCCATTAGTACTGCATCCATACAGATCCATAATACTGACTAATGGGCCATCTTCTAGGAAGGAACGTGAAATAGACACTACAGATGACATCCTAATATATCCATGTTGGGAATACAATCTATAGACATTTTGCATCATATACTGTGAATTCACTCTTATTTTCAATAATCATGTAAGAAGCCCAATGAGATAGGGCTATGTTCATACTGTGCTTGAAGATTACATTGTAAGACCTTACTGTAGGGACAGGTAAATCTGCTAGATAGGAATTTACATGATAAATGGCAAGGACAAGGAGTGGACTTCTCCTGATTAAAGAGGATTCTCAAAACTGGAGATACATGGCGGGGGTGGGGGGGAGGAAGGCAAGAATTTTCCTGGATTTTCTGACAGTAATCCCATCAGAGTCCACTAGTTAAACTCTACGTTTGAATAATAAGGCATGCACTACAAAGTGATTTTATGATGGACTTTGGGTAACATGTATGAAAACTGGCACAGACTAGACAGTCGTACTTCTCAGTAGGTTAGTGTAGCATTTGTCAGTGTGTATGAAAGTGTCTCACAGCATTTTATGAATGTGTCCCTCTGTAGAACAAAACATGCGCCAAAATGTGCAACAACATTTCTTTCACCAGATTCAAATTGGCATGATGTAGTACGACATTTTGCACCACATTTTGTTGAGATATGTTGGGGTTTAGACCTTTAAACCCTGCCGCCGGCTTTCTGCTGCATCGCTCCTCTCCAACCTCCTGCCGCCCTGAGATAGTTCAGTGAAGCAGCTGAGTGCGCCCGTGTTCAGTACAGCCGGCGGCCGCTCTCAATGTATTCGGACTATAAGACGCACACATGTTTTCCCCACAAATTTGGGGGGGAAAATGTGCGTCATATAGTCCAAAAAATATGGTAGATCTCCTTCCAAAGGAGGAAAACTGATTCTGTAGGTAGGTGCCCAGAAAGTGTAAATTCCTGGAAAGGTCATAGAACCTACACTGGACACTAAAACATTCACTCAGCCTCTATTTGTACTAGGTCACTGCCAAGTCTCAGGACCTGCTGTATGAGAGGAAGAAAAATTATATCAAAGTGCCACAGGCTGCATTGTTATCTATGAAAGGATTTTTTTTGCATAAATACCTTAATAGCATTTTTGTTTATACACGTACTATACTGATATACACAGATATGTCTCCCAAGCCAGTTAACTCGTATTTTATAGGTGAACAAAAAGTTATAGTTACTTAAAAAAAAAAAATCAGCAATACAACAGTGTATTAAAAGTTACCATTCAGTAAATAGCACAGACATATTTATTGCAGACTAGACAGTCGTACTGCTCAGTAGGTTAGTGTAGCATTTGTCAGTATGTATGAAAGTGTCTCACAGCACTTTATAAATGTGTCCCGCTGTAGGACAAAACATGCACCACAACATGTGCCAAAATGTACAACAAAATTTGTTTTCCCAGATTCAAATTGTCATAACGTAGTAAGACATTTTGCACCACATTTTGTTGAGATACATTTATAAATGTGTGTAATCCTATGAATATGATGCAACACGCTCCATAAAAATGGGCACATCCAAAACTGATGAGGGTGTCGGACGTGCGCCAGTTTTTCTGAAAGACCTGTTAAAAATATATTGGACAGGGGCAACGGCAGTTTTTTTTTGGCACAAATCACAGCAGAAAACTGGCGCAGCCTCATTAATACATGTTTCTCTTTGTGTTTTATCCCTTTTAAGTGCAGCAATTGTTTGAAGTACCGAATATTAAGTTAATGCTAGAACCTAATTACAGTAGCGTGCTGCATTTTTTTTATCCCATCTGACTGACATCTCTTCTAAAACTTATTGGCTTTGTATAGAGTTACACAGAAACTAATATCCAAGAATTAACTTTAGGTTTCCTAAAGGAGAAAAAAAAAGCAGCATTTTTCAAACAATGATAAGACAAGCAGCAGAACATTCATTATTACTGGTTCAGCTGTTCGACCTTGACTGATAATCCTCGTAAGCCCTCAGTTCACCAGCCTCCTGCAAAGTCTGTAAATTGTGTGGGATCTTCGGACACAGAAAATTAAATCACCAACGGTGAGTGCCCCTATAAACCAGATAAATAATATGCAGTGCACAATTTATAAAGATTTAGCAGCTGTTTGGAGGCTGCTCGTACTAATTAATTAATGCTAACTTTGAGAAAAATTTATTTACAGTACAATTTTACAAACAATAAGGGCACAAGGACATGCTGGCGTGGATTTGAAAATAGAATCATAATTCATGGGAAACAAGGCGAGAAAAATTCAATTCTGCAGTCCGGTTTAAATGACTTGCTGTGTTCGAGGTTTTAAAGATTTATACAGATACGACCAATTTATTTGAGAAAGTATTAGCAAAAAAGACAAGACACATACTGTTAGAAATAATGAGGTAAATGTCTAAATATGGAACATAAAATATAATTCTAAAAATTGCCATTGACTGGCACCAAGCACAAGAAATTATATAAAAGGTCAACATGTCTTTTTTTTTGTTTGTTTATTGGTTCTGTAATGATCTTACTCTTTATCACTATTTGATCCACACAAAAATCTCATAAAAATGCATCAACTTATAAATTAGTCATCTGTCTTGAGATGTTATACATATGGGAAACAAAGTACTGTATGTTTCGGACAATAAGATGCACCAGACTATAGGATTTAGAGAGGGAAAATAGGAGAAAAAGATTTTTTATTGGTACCATTTTGGGTTATATGTGATTTTTGACTACTTTTTAGTTCAATCTTTTGGGGATAGAAAATGACCAAAAACCCACAATTTTGGTGCTTGGAATTTATTTTCTTCTACGGTGTTCAGCGCACATGATGTTATATTTTAGTAGATTGGACTTTTACGGAAACGGTGATACCAAATAGGTGTAACTTTTGAATTTTTTTTATTTGTAAAATGGCAAAGGGGGTGATTTAAACTTTAAAGATTTGTTTAAAAAATTTTTTTTTTTTTTTTTACTTTAATACTTAGTCCCACTAGGGTACTTGACCACTAGGGGGCACACTTCATTGTTCTATTGACAGCAGTACTATTGTATTGCTGTACGTAGGGCTTTCATACACTTCCTATTACACCCGGCCATAGTGTACACCCTGCCTAAGTGTACATACCATTTACATGGCAGCTGTAGAAGCCGGCATGACAACTAATCAACACCCTGCAATTATTTTGCAGGGGACAGTGGATATCAGAGAGAGGAGCCGTGCACAGCACCACTTCTGATTCAGCTAGACGCCGCGGTGTCTAAAGTGTTAAGAGCAGGGATGGAGCCGGCTCCATTCCTGTGTACTAGCAGTGCTGTAATGAGTGCCCTGCCGCCGGCTTTCTGCAGCATCGCTCCTCTCCAGCTTCCTGCCGCCCTGAGACAGCTCAGGGCAGCAGCTCAACCCGGCCGCATTTTGTACAGCCAGCACCCTCGCTCAGTATATTCGGACTATAAAATGCACTCATGTTTTCCCCCCAAAATTGGGGGAAAAAATTGCCTCTTATAGTCCGAAAAATATGGTAGGGCTCCTTCCAAAGGAAGAAAACTGCTTTTGTAGGTAGGTGCCCAGAAAGTCTGAAAAAGTGTAAATTCCTGGAAAGGTCAAAGATCCTATGTCGTGGCCGTGAAATGACAATACCCGGGTCAGTCAGTTACTCCCAATCTGGTAGCATGTGTGCACTGTGCTAGAATGACACAGAGACAAAGTTCCGTTTCAAACCCAGCTCATGCTCTCACCGTGGTCCAATCAGCACTTCCTGGGGTTTATTCAGTGCACAAGTATATATACACAGGAAAGGAAGGGGCATGGTTAAGGCGTGGTTATTATTGCAACAAATCAGACATCTTCTGCTGTCCACTTCTGATTGGTTTAGGTTTGCCACTGTACAGACGTCATCTCGGGTAGTTTCCTGTAAGTCCTCTTACTTCTGGTAAAACATCTGATTTCCAGTAAATATTTGACGTCATCTGGGTGCGGTACACAGGATGTCGGCGCCATCTTATAGTGCATAGTTTCTTATAGCTGAGCAGTTTAGTAGCATGGAAAAATTAGGATTTGAAGCATATAAAAGTACAAAAGTATAAAAGTATACGACACTCATATATATGTATATCAGACTTGACAATCCCCCCTAAGTACTAATGTTTCCCTAATTTTGTGTGAACCCCATGATCTGTTCCAATGCGCTTCGTTCCTCTTCACCCGTTGAGTGACAACCTATACGCGGATAGCCACGGATAGCCTCCCACTTAAAGGTCTTTCACATAGGAAAGTCAGATTGTCACTATCCCTAAATTAACCCTCTGTATTCTGGTGTGGGGATTGTCATGTCATCATACTTCATCATTGTTTTCATATCGATATCCGGTCCTGTCATCAGTGGATCCATTTCTGTGTGGTTTACAAATAATCCCTTTGTTCCTGCCTCTATGGTTTTAGTCATCATACTTCTGATACAAGGGATAACACAAATTGAGAGTACCATCAGTACCAGGAGAACACATCCTATAGCAATCCCTATTTGGGCCAAAATTTCTCTCCATCCATGGGTCCATGAGGTAAACCAATCACCCCAAGAGTTGGTTATCCCAGAGTGTTTCTTAAGTTCTACTGATAGGTCGACAATTTGGGAGATGGCTACTGTGGCTTTTCCATTGACACCAGTGTTATCAGGGATATATGTACAGCATTCTTCTCCTATCATGGCACAGACACATCCCTTTTCTGCTAGTATCATTTCAACTGCCAATCGGTTCTGCAGGGTCATTCTGGTGTTTGGGCCTAACTCTTCAATAATCCCGAGGAAAGCATCTCTACTATAGTTTACAAACCTTTGTTGATTATAGTACAGGTAATTGATCCAGTCTACATTCTTATTTATGGTGGGCCAGAGAAAAATTGATTCCCAACCTGCAAGTACTTGATCTCTGGCTTTAAATCCATCTGGGACCCCCCCTTGGGACTCCTATGGCATCTATATAAATTGCGGAATCAAAACTCGATTACTTCTCCTTCTTCTGTGTAGGATCCTGGCATTTCCCTCATCATCCCAGGGTTCCCAAGGAAGTATTCTAAAGGGCATAAGCAAATTTATTAGGGTACATTGTCCTGTCCAACTGCGGGGTAATTTCCCTCGTATTTTATTATCCCCACACAACCAATAGATATCGTATAAGCTCTTGGTATGATTTTGCAAAAGGGCTTCATTTATGTTTACCTCTTTGGAACAGAAGCCCTCAGTGAAATTACCCAAAGGTCTCCCTCCGGAGTGGTTAGCATAGAAACAGGTGTAATTACCAGCGTAGACTATAATCTCTCCTGGGGGTCTGACTTTAGGGTCAAGAGTTACCAGAGGGCGGTAGTCTGGGCATTCATCACTTTGTTGATCTTTCAACAGCTTTAGCAGACATTCAGTGTTATTTCCTTCTGAAATGTTAAGTGGCACTGTTCCCAATTGCCCACTGGCTGCAGCACAAGCTATACATCCTGTAGTGATATTATATGATCTCACAGTGTATCTAACCCACTCTAACCAAAGATTTTTCCTAGGTGTGGTCTGTGTCTCTACCGCCATGACGTCCTCCCATTTCAAATTAGGTATAGGTATTATCTCCTTTATAGCTTTTTCAAGGGGTTTAAGGCTTGGAGTTGAAGTGGGTGAATCGGCTAGGTTGGGAATTGCGGCGGGCTTAGTTTTTATGTCTTTGAACACTATTTGTCCACGGGGGAGGTTGCGATATTTATAGTACGTATAATGGACCCCAAGAGCAAACGTCTGTAAATCACTTGGTTGGGCATTTTCTAAATTCAATATTAGGGGGCTACATCCTTTGGCCCTATCGTTACATCCAAGCCACTTCGTGGAATGGGCCCCTGCCTTGGTGAGAGTCATTCTAGTCTTAAGGGATTTCCCACTTTTATCCTTACTTGTCATGGCTTCTTCGGGTTTGTATCCCCAATCTTCCCCTGTATTCCAGGCTGCATCTGACCAGGAGGAACAGTAGTCATTCCCTGGCCTAGTAACACAAAGATAGTATTGTGGACCATGTGGTCTAAGTCCCGACCTGACAAATACATCACATGGGGCCACAGTACAATAGTCAAATGTCCAAGTATTCACAGGTTTAGTCAGATTTACCCAGAGAACAGTAGGTTCTGCTGCCCCCCTGTACACCGTCAGAGTGAGTAACATAGAAAGGATATAAAACTTCATGATTCACTAGGATCTCGTCTGCAGTGGGAGGCGTGTATCCAGGTGTTTTTTCCTTCCAATTTTACAGCGGTTGGGGTAGTCAGTAGGACTTGATCATGACAGTTTTTCCTGATAGGCTTTTTCACATACACCTTATCTCCTGGTGCAAAGCTGTGCACCACTTCACCTGAGGGTTCGGGAAGGGAAGCAGAAACTATAGAATGGGTGTTAGTCAATTCTTTCGCAAGTTCTACAACAAATTTTACCACTTTATCATGTGATTCTGATAGCTCCTGGTTTTTGATCTCTCCTATCTTGGGGGGTGCCCCAAAAAGGATTTCATATGGGGTTAACCCATGTCTAGCCTGGGGGGTATGTCTGACATGATACAAGGCAATGGGCAGCAATTCTGGCCATTCTTTTTTTTTTAACATAAAAGTTTATTGAAATTTTCCAGTTATATATAACAAACATATAATTGCATGTCTTAGTATATTCAGAAGTAGAAGAATTTGCAAAACTTTTGTTTAAGTCTTAAGAAATTCTGATAGTCAAAGCTTCAATAAGCTAACAAATATTAACAATAAGATGTTAACAATAGAACTTGCCACAGTCATTACCTGTGAAGATGAAGGTAGAAGCAACAGGCGTACGGAATACCTTTACCAATATACTCATTGTGTAAGAGGAGAAATCTTCGGAATGCCATGCTGAATAAGAGGGCAGAACATTGTAATTAACAAGGAGTCTATGTTTAATGTTAAATTATCTTGAAAAATTTTGAATCTATCCATAATTTCCAATTGTCCCTAACTTTGGGCACTTTGTGTGGAGGAATTGCTAGTGAGGTCTTGCATTGAAATTGGTAGTTAATTCTATGGAGAATTTCGTTCATGAGCATGGGAGAGGAGGATTTCCAATTTTTGGCAATTGTGAGTCTAGTGGCAATGAAAATTGTGGATAAAACTGTTCTAAATTAAAATTGGGGAATTCTGAAAAATTTACGTCTAAAAGGGCAAGGCTGGCTTTAAAAGGTTAGTTTAAGGGAATACACTTTGGACACCAAGGCTTTACTTGTTTCCAAAGCACGGAGATAGACGGGCAGTGCCACCACATATGCAGCAAAGTGCCTACTGAGCCGCAGTCCCTCCAACACAGCGCTGATTTAGAATGGGAAAAGTGGGCTGTCCGGGTAGGAGTCAAGTACTATCTGTGGTACAATTTTTTCATAGTCTCTAGGTGATTTATACATCTAGAGTTTTTTACTAGAAAATCTTGGACGCCGAGATCCAAGTTCCGTAAGAGAATTTACAAGCCAAGTCATTTTCCTATTTAATTTAATTTTAGCTACGCTTGTCATGTCATCTGTCATAAGTAGAAGGTTATATGTGACCGACAACCCTCTCTCAAAGCCTCTTTTCCCCATTAGGAATTTTAAGATAAGAGGAGGGGGCGCAAACAAAAAGCTTAAGTGGCCAAGACCTTCTGTAGGATGTGCTGTATTTGTAAGTATTTGAAAAAATTAGTACGATCAAAATTTAAATGTTGTCATCAGTTTTAGAAATTATTTGGAGAGTGTCGCCATCGGAATAGAAGGTAAATGGTCTTAATGCCCTGTGATATCCAATTTGCTAGTGGAAGTTTGAGGAGAGGCCAACCGGAATAGGGATAGTGAACAGCCCTTTTTAGAAAAGAATACCCAATGTTTTGTTTTAACAAATTTGGTTTCCAAGCTATAAAGGTATGCTGGATCGAGGGGAGGGATGGGATAGGGAAATTAAGATTTAATAGGCTAGCTAAAAAAAAGATCTTTAATGGTAAGGGGGCCATTAATGAGTTTTCAATTTGGGACCAATGGTGAGTATTGGAGGATTGCCACAGAAAATATAGCGGTTCTAAAATCGAGGGCCACATTATAGAGTTTTAATTAGGAACTGACATACCTCCATTTTTGAGGGGAAGGAATAAATGTTGCTTCCCACCCCTTTGGTTTTTTTGCTTCCAAATGAATTTCGGGATTGGGGAAATTGAAGCTTATTGATTGTCCCCGTGGGAAGAAAAATGGTAGGATCTGGAAATGTATAGATATCTAGGGAGAATCAGCATTTTAGTAAGTTTAATCCGTTGCAATCCATGAAAAGGGAAGCTGTGCCAGACGGTTCAATTCTGAGGATACGGAGTTATAGAGATGATCTAGGTTTAGTTGAATTAGTAATGATTAAAGAAGGAGTTATTTAAACCCTAGGTAATTATATAGGTTTCCCGACCAGATGAACCCTAGTTTGGCAAGAGTAGCTCTTTGGGAAAACCCGGGATATGTAAGGGGGAGTAAATGGGATTTTGTCATGTTCAGTTTATAGTATGAGATGGAGGAGTAGAATCAAGGTGATTGAGAAGAGCTTCTAGGGAAAACCACCGGATTTTTGACAAAGATAAGATGTAATCCGCAAATAAGCTTATCTTTGTTCAATACCGTTTATTGACCAGATACAAGGTAGATTCCCTTTAAATTAGTCCACCCGAGGTTCTACACATAAAACGATATAAAGTGGAGAAAGAGGCCCAGCCTTGCCGGGTTGCCATTGGTAATGGGAAAGCCATCTGAAAGAAAGCCAGAAGCCAGGACTCTAGCTGGGGTAATGAGAAAGGAGAAAAGTTTGCTTGGACTATAGGACCTTGAACCCAAATTTAACTAAAACCTCCTTTTAGGTAATTCCCAATTGAGTTTATCAAAGGCCTTTTCGGCATCTAGGGATGGGAAGGGGTGAGGGGATTTCCATCCATATTTATCAAGGGGATGATATCCAGTACTTTCTGTTTGCCATCACGTTTTGCCGGCCTTTGACAAAGCCCACTTGGTCCTTATTAAATCAGGAGCGGGTAAGATATTTTTTTAGCCTGTTAGCCAAAATTTTGCGAATATTTTGATGTCGCGGGTTCAATTAGGGAAAATGGGTCTATAGTTTGCTATATGATCTGGTGCCTTTGCCAGGTTTTAGGGATAGTGGTAATTACCGCTGTTAACATTTCCTTGGGGGCTACACCTTTATTAATAATGTCCTGAAAGATGGAGGATAAGTGAGGGACTAGTGTTGAGCTAAACAACTTATAATATTCATTTGTGAGACCGTCTGGCCCTGGTGTTTTATTCAGTTTAGCTGATCTGATCGTTTCCTCTCCCTCTTGAATTTCAATTGGCTTGTTTAAAACTGACAGGTGATCTTCTGACAATGTGGGGAGATTAATTTGGGACAGGAAAAAGAGAGGATATTTGATTGCAAAATTTTAGGAGTATTCGGATCCTCCTTTAAGTTATACAAATTCTTAAATAATAATTCGCGAAAGCATTAGCAATGAGTTGGGGATCACGTACTGTAGTCTTATCTGAGTTTGTGATATAGGGAATAATCCTGTTTCTGGTTTGTAGGGTTTTAACTCTTCTGACCGCAGTTTAGAGGGGCGGTCTCCCTGAACGTAGAAGTTCCAGCGAAAGCCTGGATAATTGGCCTTCATATTGGGTTTAGGTATAAACTACGAAGTTTTTCCTACTTGTTAGTTTAATTTATCTTTAAATGATTAGTGAAGGGGTGTTTTTAAATGTTTGTCCAACTTGTTGATTTCTTGTATAAGTCGTTCAGGGGCTGTTCTCGTTTGCGTTTCTCTTTAGAAGCTAACTTTTTACAGACCCCCCTAATAACTGCTTTTTGGGCACACCATAAGGCTGCTTCGGACGGTGAAAGTAGCCATGTTAAGATGAAATATTCGGTAAGTGTTTGTTTTGGATTTCTTTAAACTATTGTAGGGATTTGAGTAGGAAGTGATTAAATTTTCCATGGGATATAAGAGGGCAGAGGGGAAGAGTCTGTTAAAGTAAGAAAGGTAGGAGCATGGTCTGACCATGTAGACACTCCTATTTCTGTGGTGAGAACGTCTTAGCAATAAAAGTAAGTTGTCGTGTGTTGGGGGCATATAGGTTAAGAAAAGTGTATAAGACCGAGTTGATTGTGCATTGTAGAACAATGAATCTACCTTGGGGGTCAATAAAGGTATCGTGGGATTGAAAGGCTACCGTGTTTTTAACAAAGATTGCTACTCCGGCTTTCTTTGATTCTGTTGCTGTGATGAAGCAATGGGGGAACTTCCTGTGATGTAATCTATGTACGTCAGAGGTTTGTATATGTGTTTCCTGAACACATAGTATGTCTACTTTAGATTTTAAGGCATCTTTCCTAAAACTGGAGTGTTTTAGTGGGGGGAAATTAAGCCCATTAACGTTAAAAAGGGCATTATCTTTAATCCCCATCGTATTGAGAGAAAGAACCTGTTAGGAAAAGTTAAAAGTTAAAAACAAAGAAACGGCATGGCATAGAAATTGGCATCAAGTAAAAACACTGTGGCAAAAACAATTAGAACATACAAAACAACAATAGGCCTCATCTAAAACTATTAGGCCTTAAAAAAAAAAAAAAAAAAAGAAAAACAGAGATTGCTTCCTGACAAGGAAACCAGCAGTGGGGAAAAGTCCTCACGAAGAGCCTGCAAGAGGCGCCCCTGCGAGATACACAGGGGATGAAGAGAGCACCAATAAATGGGGCAGCTCAGGAAAAAAAAGAGATTTGCCTGCGGATTGGATCAATCTTTTGGGGCTTGACTTAGAACGCGGGTGTTTTCGGACCCGAGTGGTGTTATGATCCCAGGTCTGTTATCTCCTTTCTTCTGGGGAGAATTAGGGGGGGTGGGAGATCGACCCCATTCGAGTAAGGCGTCCCCCGGACATCCGATGGGTTTGGCCCGACCACTGTAGGGGGAGTCTTTAGACAGGATAAGTTTAACAGGGAAGCCCCAATGATATGCAATGTTTGTTGTCCCCTTTGAATTTTGTAAAGGGGGCAAATTCTTTCCTTCTTAACATTGTCCCAGCAAAAGGGTCCGGGAAGATTGAAATATTTTGAACTTCTCAGGGGGTTAGGGGGAGGTTCTGATGGTTCTGAGAAATTTTCCTTTGTTTGGGAAAAAATGAATTCTCGCGATTACAGCCTGGGTTTGGTGAAGAAGGAGGTGTTTAGGCTTCGGGAGTCTGTGGATGCGGTCATTATTAAGTTCCAGGTCTGAAGCATCCGGAAGCACTAGAGCCATTAAGTTTGGTTAAAAATTGAGAGAGGGCTTCTGGGGTGATTGATTCAGGATGCCTCTGAGCCGTATATTATTTCGGCCGTGAACGATCTCTAGGTCTAAAATTTTGGAGGGATAATCTCTGGACCTTCCTCCTTAAAGCTGCATTTTCGTCGGAATAAGGAGGTTATGTGATGTGCGAAGTCTCCCATCTTTTTCTCAACATGTTCATTCTGGATTTCAGGGCTTGAATGTCCATTTTGAACCTCCCCCATCATTTGTTTAAAATCACTTTTGGAGGGAATTCTTAATAGAAGAAAAACGTTGGAGGGTCTGTTCAGAGGTACAAAAGGAGTCTGGACCCATGATGGTGATCTCCATCCTCGAAGTTGTTTCTTTGAGGAGGTTTGGGGAAGAGAGGGGGGAGGAAGTATGCCTCACTTTATCTTGGGAGCGAGTAGATGGAGTTTGAAAGAAGTCGGTTAGTTTGGTAGGATGAGCTTTACCACCTCTTTTTGAGTTACCTCCCATTGTATTAGCGTTTAGAGGAGTAGAGTTGGGAGCAATATGTAGGGTGTAGGTTCTGGCAAAGCTGCTGTAGACACAGAGATAACCAGGATACGGGCTGAGGAGAGTAGAAATCTTAGGTATTGCAAATAGGTATAATGGAAGTCAGACCAGTGTGGGTAGGGGATGAGCAGGGCGAAAGAAGTGCTTCTGTGATAGTATAATGCACTGGTGAGCCAATTACTAGAAGCCTTCAGTGCCAGCGGGAGTCTGAATACACTGGTAAAGTCCCTTTTACTAGGGTTGAAGTGTAGTGGTGCTAACGGAGGGAATGTGCTTATTACTCAGATTGGACTTCCCTGCAAGATCATCCAGGTATGGGGACCTGTGTTTAAGGTGGTAAGTGCAGGAAAGGAAGCTTTAACCCCTCTGGTGTTTTCTAATCTCTGGGGCAGAGGGTTTTAAGGTGATTTAGGAGGGTGCTACTAACCCTTACACTGCTCCACACAGAAGAGTCCTGGGCCCGGACGGCACAGATGGAGCAAGGGCCTTCTTGTGGTTATTAGGAAAACGCTGGGTATGGAATAGCCGGACCTCAGAGGAGCGCAGCAGTTGCGGGGGCGGTTCCGTTGTTCAGCTGCTCCGGCCGCGGATTCCCTGCCGAGCAGCAACTTCAGATGCCACTGTGACTTGCCGGTGAGTCGGGCTCGTAGATCAGTCCTCTCTACACCTCACGCAGGTGCTAGTCGGAAGGGAGGAGAGGATCACTTAGCCCCCCCGCGGCCGGGGGAGGCTACTGCGGGGTGCCGGGTTCGGTTGTGAGGTACGGCCCGTCTCTGCGCTTGTGTCGCTTAGGTGTGTGGGGCGCGATTTTAACCATGTGAGCGATGAGCGTCTTTTTTCCCCGTGCCCAAGTAGTGGGGGGGAGATCCCGGGGTGAGCTGATGAAAGATGGGCAAGTTAGGACCGTATGCACGGGTTCCCGCCGCTCACCTCAAAATGGCGCCGGCTCCAGTAACCGCCGCAAGGATCAGCCGCGGGGACGAGGTTTTCTGCCCGGCAAAACTCCTTGGAGGTATTCCGTTCAGCTGTTGTTGAAGCTTTAAGTCGAGAGTCTCCTCAGTCTGGCTTATTCTGGCAAAATTTTAAGGGCTTATTTGAGGGTAATTTTTGCGGTATTTCCTGGAGAGCTCCTGCTCTAAGCTTCCATCCACAAGCAGGCTCAGGTCACGCCCCCAATTCTGGCCATTCTAATGGACTTTCCTGACTAATTTTTAGCAATTTGTTCTTCAGTGTCCCTTTTATCCCCCCTTTCCCCCTTCGCTGAGCTCTGGGGATGATATGGGATATGTAATTTCCCACACCGGCTCCTAACATCTCCCCATAATTCTGAGTAAATTGTGGCTGTAAATGCTGGGGCCTGATTTACTTTTTAACAACTTGGGTATTCCAAAATCTACAGACATCCTATGTGACAATTTCTTAGCTGTGACCTAGCTGTCGTT
>JAODAL010030578.1:0-49723 GCA_025379985.1 Phyllomedusa bahiana
ATTTACCAAAAAAACCCGCGGGGATGACAAAAATTTCTGTATTGAAATTTAAGTCAAGGTGCCTCTATCAACAAACTGGAGGGCAAAAAGGAAAAAAAACCCTATCGAAATGTATAGGAAATAAACGGTTTTTTTTGCATTAAAAAAAATTGCGGTGATGCAAAATTGCTGTATTGAAATTTAATGCAAAGTGCCTCTATCAACAAGCGGGGTGGGTTTTAAAAAGGAAAAAACACCTTCTGAAATGTATACGGATAATAAAAGGGATTTTTTTGCACCCAAAAATCACCGCGGTGCGACAAAATTGCTGTATTGAAAATTTTAAATGCAAAGGGCCTCTTAACAAAGCGGATGGGAAAAAATGAAAAACCCGTACCGTTTTTTACTAGTTAAAAACCCACCCGAGTATAAGCCGGGGACCATTTTTTTCCCAAAAAAAAAGGGAAGCTATTTATGAGTTAAGCCCAGGTGGAAAAGCAGCGGCTACTGGTGAATTTTAAAAATAAAAAGGTACCCAAAAAATTAATAGGAGTTTTTTGTCCCCCCTAGGCAGGTATAGGAGGTTTTTGTCCCCCAAACAATATGGCGTTTTAAAGCCCCATAGGCTGGGATGGCGCTATATGTCCCCAATTTCTAGGCAGGTTAGGAGGGGGTTTAAGTTTATGGAGGTAAGGTGGCTTATAGGCGTCTAGGGAGGTAAGGTAGTATAGCAGGTATATATATAGCGGATGGTAGGGTTATAGGCAGTACTAGGCAGGTATAGGTTGTACTGGGAGGTATAGCATATAGGCAGGATAGGTAGGCTTTTTAGGCAGTACTAGGAGGGATACAGTACTAGGCGGTATGGCAGTACTAGGGGGTATAGGAGCTTATAGGGAGTCTAGGCCGGGATAGGGGTTTTAAACAGGGATAGGTAGTACTAGGGGTATAGGTGGCTTTTAGGCAGTACTAGGCAGGATAGGTATCTAGGAGGTTAGGTAACGGGGAGGTAAGGCAGTTAGGAGGGTTTTTTGGCTTATGGGGTATAGGCAGGTATAGGAGTATAGGCGGTATAGGTAGGGTTATAGGTATATAGGGGTATAGGTAGTACTAGCGTATAGGGATACAGGCAGGTATGGGGAGTACTAGGGAGGTATAGGTAGGGGTTATAGGCAGTATAGGCGGGGATAGGTAGGCTTAAAGGTAACGGAGGTAAAGGTAGTACTACAGGTATAGGTACTTAGGTGGCTATAGGCAGTAAAGGCAGCAATAGGCAGTACTAACAGGTATTGGCAGGTGTAGGCAACGTTTTAGAACAAAAAAAAAAATCACTTACCTGGCTCCCTGCTGCTCCGTCTCCCTCACTGTCCGGCCTCCTCGCTGTCCGGTCCTGCGCGCTCTTCCCGGCACAGGCGGGTGACGTCATCAGGCCGCGCACGCAGCGTGATGACATGCACGCTGCCTGTGCCGGGGAGCTCCGGACAGCCGCGAGTTTGCGCCGCCCGGAGTCCACTGCGGAGCACGGAGCGCGCTCGCTCTGTGCCCCGCAGTGGTATCTCTTCCACCTGTGGGGCGCTCCGGAGGAGTCGCATGCAGGGGAAGAGATGACGGACAGTGCCCGGGCCAATCGCAGCGCCTGGACACTGTCAGCCTTTGCTCGGCCTTCAGTTATATGTGCTCCGTGAGGAGCGCATATAACTGAAGCGTCCCTGTCAGCACTCGGGCCATCGCAGCGCCTGAGTGCCGACAGTGACTCGAGTATAAGCCGAGGGAGGGTTTTTCAGCACATTTTTTGTGCTGAAAAACTCGGCTTATACTCGAGTATATACGGTATCTGAAATATATACGGATAATAAACGGTATTTTTTGCACCTAAAAATACACCTGCGGTGACGACAAAATTGCTGTATTGAAATTTAAGTGCAAGGTGCCTCTATCAACAAAGCTGGACTGGGCAAAAGTGAAAAAAACACGTATCTGAAATGTATACGGATAATAAAAGTGGAGTTTTGCACCTAACAAATAGATCTGCAGTTGCTAGAAAAGATCTGTATCCTAATATAAGTTCAGGCTGGCCAACATACAAGTAATATTTCAACAGAAAACTGTTAATATAAAGCCATTGCAATGCAATGTCTAAACTAAGTCTCGGCTGCACTATATCCACTATCCTTTAAAGAGCTTGTCTGTGTTCGCCCGCGCCACCCCTCCCCCCCCCTGCTCCTCCCGTGACTTTACAGGGCTAGATGCTCCTTTAAAATTCTCAGCCTAACTACCTAAAATCTGCAAATCTCTAATCTACCTAAGTTCTAATGTTCACAGCTAAAATTATAGCTGTCTCTGTGAACAAATAGAACAATTTCGCTGAGCTGTTTGCTGAGCTGTGTGGACAGAGGCAGAGCGCACGTCCTACTCCTATGAGATGCTGACACACACTGAGGCAGAACAGGAAGGGCTGTTCTATGTAAAATGAGGTCATGTGATTTTTCCAGCCAATCGCAACCATACACATCCCAGTCATGACGTCGCACACACAGCTCACCCTGCTCTATTCTCTAAGCTGATTTGCTGGCCGCCAAAATGACAGGAAGCGCTGAAAATGGCGCGATATTAATAGATTATGCACAGATTTTTACCTAAATTATCGCGTGATCTAAAAAATCCAATCAACATAAAAACCGTGCCGATTTCAACTTTGTCGATAATAATCGCTCAACACAACTCTTTACCTCTACCATCCTGTGTCACACCTTTCCATGGATTAATGATGGAATTGCAGCTCAGCTCCCCTTAAAAGGGTTTTACCACAAAGTACAATTGATCTAGGAAGTTTGCAATTTAAACAATAAACATTTTCACCATTCATCATTATTAAAAATTCTGTAACATTTTTGATTTAGCTTCCAGCTTAGTGATCCATAGTGTAAAGCTCGTCTCCAGGGGACACAACCAGTGACGAGAACTCATCAGTCCTGGTCTCATATGATCAGACCTCAACTCTCCTCTCAGGCAGCTACCGTCAGTCTTTTCCCTGCTTCATAATCACACTCACTCACTGCTGAGTGTTCAACCCCAGTTGCTGTCATTCTACTCCTGTCCTCAGTACTCCTAATAATAAGTCAAACAGTGCAAATAAATAAAAAGAAAAAAGAAACCTCAACCAGATATGTGCATTGAGAAAATAAAAATCCACATGTTTGGTTCCTG
Source organism: Phyllomedusa bahiana (assembly GCA_025379985.1). NCBI lineage: Eukaryota > Metazoa > Chordata > Amphibia > Anura > Hylidae > Phyllomedusa > Phyllomedusa bahiana. Next base: position 3,187 of record JAODAL010030578.1, read on the forward strand.
TAGAGATTTGAACCTAGAACGTCTATGCTGCAAGGCAGAAGTGCTAACCATGCAGCTACATTTTAGATACTCACTGCTCTTTACATAAACAGATGTTTGTTTAACTAGAGTGAGCACACTGTGGGAAAAGGCGGGATGATTTCAAGTCTGCTGAGTCACATGATATGTACTTCAATTCATACAAGCCCACTTTTGAACACACTGAAAGATGAAGCAGGACAAACTAGGCATGAAATGTGGTAAAACCCCTTTAAGTTAATAGAACTGAGGTGCAATACTACACTCAAACTGTGGGTGGGTGTGGTGCTGTTTTTGGAAACATATGAGGTCAGTTCGAGTACCAAAGCCCAAACTAAAATGACAGGAGGTATGCGATTTAGCCAACTCTTTTCTGACAAACAAATGCTTTAGAATGATATTGTAATATAGATAGAAAAAAAAAATAGGGAAGTCAAAAAAACAACTCTGACATAATTTCATAATAATAAGGCGGCAGAGCTACAATACTTACCAATTTGTTCTACCAGCTTGAACATTACCCCACCGATATGAAGATCTCCAGACACTCTAATTGTAACACCAAGATTCTCTGACTCATTTTGTTGATCCACAGTTACACAAAGCTCCCATGATGCGGGTCCAACAGCGGCTGTATGAGTCATTGTGGAAATTTCACAGGCCTTTAAAAAAGGAAAAACTATGATCAACTGTGGGCAAATCAAGAAAACTTTTCAGCCCCAAACAAATGTGATGGATTTGTTGCAGACTATCTACAACATGTCCAGTACAATATACAGTGGGTACAGAAAGTATTCAGACCACTTTAAATTTTTCACTCTCTTTCCTTGCAGCCATTTAGTAAGATTCAAAAAGTTAATTTTTTCCTTATTAATGTACACTCTGCACCCAATCTTGAAAGAAAAAAGATATTTTTGCAAATTTATTAAACAAGAAAAACTGAAATATCACATGGTCATAAGTATTCAGACTCTTTGCTGTGACCCTCATATTTAACTCACATGCTGTCCATTTCCTTCTGATCCTCCTTGAGATGGTTCTACTCCTTCATTGGAGTCTAGCTGTGTTTAATTAAACTGATTGGACTTGATTAGGAAAGGCACATACCTGTCGATATAAGACCTCACAGCTCACAGTGCATGTCAGAGCACATGAGAATCACGAGGTCTAAGGAACTGCCCAAGGAGCTCAGAGGGAATTGTGGCAAGGCACAGACCAAGGTTACAAAAGTATTTCTGCAGCACTCAAGGTTCCTAAGAGCACAGTGGCCTCCATAATCCTAAAATGGAAGAAGTTTGGGATGACCACAACTCCTCCTCGACCTGGCCGTCCAGCCAAACTATGCAATCTTGGGAGAAGAGCCTTGGTGAGAGAGGAAAAGAAGAGCCCCAAGATTACTGTGGCTGAGCACCAAAGATTCAGAAGGGAGATGGGAGAAAGATCCACAAAGTCAACTATCACTGCAGCCCTCCACAAGTCAGGGCTTTATGTCAGAGTGTGCCGAATAGAAACCTCTCCTCAGTGCGAGACATATGAAAGCCGCATACAGTTTGCAAAAAAACACATGAAGGACTCCCAGACTATGAGAAATAAGATTTTCTGGTCTGATGAGATGCAGATTGAACTTTTTGGTGTTAATTGTAAGCGGTGGAGAAAACCAGTCACTGCTCATCACCTGCCCAATACAATCCCAACAGTGAAACATGGTGGTGGTAGCCTCATGCTATGGGGATGTTTTTCAACTGCAGGGAGAGAAAGATGAATTAAAGGAAAGATGAATGCGGCCAAGTACAGAGATATCCTGGATGAAAACCTCTTCCAGAGTGCTCTGGACCTCAGACTGGGCCGAAGGTTCATCTTCCAACAAGACAATGACCCTAAGCACACAGCTAAAATAACAAAGCAGTGGCTTCAGAACAACTCTGTGACCATTCTTGACTGGCCCAGCCAGAGCCCTGACCTAAACCCAATTGAGCATCTCTGGAGAGGCTTGAAAATGGCTGTCCACCAACGTTCACCATCCAACCTGAGGGAACTGGAGAGGATCTACAAGGAAGAATGGCAGAGGATCCCAAATCCAGGAGTGAAAAACTTGTTGCATCATTCCCAAGAAGACTCATGGTTGTACTAGCTCAAACGGTGCTTTTACTCAATACTGAGCAAAGGGTCTAAATACTTAAGACCATGTGATATTTCAGTTTTTCTTGTTTATTAAATTTGTAAAACTATCTATATTTCTGTTATTTTTCTTTCAAGATGGGGTGCAGAGTGTACATTAATCAGCAAAAAAATTCACTTTTTGGATCTTACCAAATGGCTGCAATGACAGAAAGAGTGAAAAATGTGAAGGGGTCTGAATACTTTCCATACCCACTGTATATGTATGATATATTCAAAATCATATTTACATGTAGCCTACTGTGGGTTTGAGAACCTTGTGTAGTGTACCTGGTATGTGTCAAAATTTGCAACATATTCGCTGTGGATGTTGCAATTTTTTATGGTCGGCATTGACCACAGCATTTAATGAATTAAATGATAGGGATCAGAGTTATCTTCAATCCTAGCTGTTAAATTTAGGGATTAGCTGTACAACTGCACTTTTTACTATGACCAAATTTATGTCAATTGGCATGTAAAGGTTAAGTCAGCATATTAAATGTTAATTCTACCTTTACGAGAAAAGTAAGACTTAATAGCGTGTTCTCACCATACTGTTCCATAAAGCTTGCTCTTTCCTGACACATTCAGGCTCTCACTTTCTGTTCAGGCTGTGGGTGGGTCTACAGCAATGATTGGCATATCAGCACTGCTATTGATATGATATCAAAGCCTGTTAGAGGGACATTGGTGATGTAGTGGTCTAAACAGCAAGACAGAAAGTTACAGAGCTCTAAATGGTTAAAGTCGGCCAGGAAGACACATAAACATGCGCCTCTGCTGCTAAAACATCATCCTGGCAAGGGCTTTACAGCATGTTAGAGCACAGAGAGGTGGTTGGTATCCTAGGGAAGCTTGTGTAAACAAGCAGGAGATAAGAACTGCTCTAGGTCTGAACAAAAGCAAAATCAGAACAGCAATGTATTTGATAATAGTCTTTACTTAACCTTGCCTACAAATTTTAAGATAATCAATGTAATTTGAATATCCTTAAAGATGCATAGGATTATTTGTATGTTTACATCCTATTGCTTTTCACCTATGTTTGGAGGTATGTTTTTTTTTCTTCTATCAATGCACAACACAGATATACAGTAATGTGAAATACAAGCTGTGGCATAGGCAGGATGTTCAAATCTTACTCAAACCAATGTTTGGGAATGTAAATGCTAATAATAAAAAGTGATATTTTTTATCTTGATTATAAATGAGCAACAATAGGCTCTATTGAAACTCCATTTGGCACTAATTACATTATACACATTAAACATTCCTGTAGAATATATATGCTGAAAAAGCATTCTTTTGGGGGGGAATTTAATTCGCTGGTATATACAAGAAAAAGTAAGTGAACCCTTTAGAACTACCTGGACTTCTGCAATGATTACTAATAAAAAGTGGTCTGACTGTTATCTATACAGTCAAGTCACATTATTATGACCACTTCTTACTTTCACTATTATATGAATACATATACAGCTGGTAGAATAAGTATTGAACACGTCACCAATTTTCTAAGTAAATATATTTCTAAAGGTGCTATTGACATGAAATTCTCAGCAGATGTTGGTAAAAACCCATCCAATCAACACAGATAAAGATATCAAACCAAAGATGTCCATAAATTAAGTCATGTGCAATATTGAGAAATTACTCAGGAAAAAAATATTAAACACGTGAAAAAAGAGGTGGAAAAAGCCTTGGAAAGTCATGACACCAGCTGAAATCTATCAGCAATTAGAAAGCAATCCTGCCACTTAGAGAAATCTAATATTAGCTGGTTCAACTGATATAAAAGGTGTCTCATTACCAAGACATACAATAATACATGTTTGATACTTTTACCTATCCATGTGATTCAGAAATCGTTTTCACATCACAGATTATGCTTTTGGTCCATACAATCCTTGTTTATTTATGAAAAATATCAAAATACCATAAAACTATTGAAAAATTTGCTATTTTAAAAGTCCAAAAATTTCTGCATGTAAGACGTCATTGACATAAGAGGTGAATGTCAGCTCTGAAGGTGTACAAGGGTAGACCAACACTCTATAGTTGAGCAACTCACCACCAAAATGAGCCAGGAAGCTAACAGATGTGTATCTTTTTTTATACTAGATCTTTTTTTTTTTAAAGAGGTCAAAAAATGTACAACACAGGTGTATATAGAATATATAATATCAGACCCTGTGTCTTACAAAGTATCATATAAAAAGTACATATTAATAAAAGACAAGTTAAAAGCATAACTTGAAATAACAAAACCCTTTCCACCCATCCAGAGCTGATCTGTATTAAACCACAACCAGTGCACATGAAAGTTACCACAAAAAAATACATAGGAGTTTAAAGTCCGAGAAAGGTAGAATTATTGAGATCACTAAGACAGCCAGCCTCGAACTTTCCCACAGGAGACTATGGGAAAGCCCAAATGGGCCCCTGTCAAGGAGTAGTGCAGAGAAATATTGTCAGAAAGCAAAATGAAGAGTTCAAGAGTCATGTGCAGTATACGTACAGTAGATGTAGAATTGGCCCCAAGAATTAACTTTACTGGTGGGGCACAACAATCATATCCACTGGTGAGCCCCAAAAATCAGATTTACTGGTGGGTACAAGGCACCACAGTCAAACAGTGAAGATAGCTGAAGACTTAAAAGAGCCCGAGCCCTGGAGTCACTAGCCAAGTGCTCCATAAGGCATTGAATTTCCGAATGTTGGCACATTCATGTACACCTGTGATTCAGTTTTAACAGTTATGTTATTATATAGTATGTCTTTTATTCACTTGTTCTCCCTGATGTATATGCGGGCATTCACTGTGGTCTTCTTAATGTCAGATGCATGGTCTTCCTGCTCTCGGGCGTCATTGGCACGTATCATTATGCGCGGCTGCATCGTCACTGCCTCCCGCCCTGTGTGGGTGGAGTTGCGCTGCAGCCGCTCTCTGGTGCGTGCTTTGGCGTCCCGGAAGTATGGGAGCGCATGCGCGGACAGCAGGAAGTCACGGGCAGACTGTCTTGTATGAACACAGGTGAGTAATGTTTGTAAGGTATATAAGGTAATGGTTTATGGGTATATACATGCTACGATTAAGGGCTCTACATAGCCCGAAACGCGTCAGCGTCCCAGGCCACCACATTTTGGCCCCCATGTCTTCGTTTTTTTAATGGTATTACAATAAAGGCAATTGGATTTTATTATTGGAGTTGCTGGCAACCTGTGTCCATTTCGGTGCTGTCTCTATTGGTGTCCTCCCGACCACAGCCGTGCAATCCAAATATCCGGGTATGGTGTGCTGGCCTTTTTTTTTTTTTCTTTTACTAGATTGAATTTCCGATGCAGCATTTCTCTTTTTATATACCCCTCTTTCTAGCCTAGAAAGAGGTTCATAATTAATTGTTAATTGTTCGTAGTTCAGTATCAGGCTATTTTGCTGCATGTGATTCAGTGTATATGTCTTTATTAATCCAATATTTAAATCCCTGTAATTTGTTTACTCAAATTAGGATTAGACCACATTGGAGTGTAACTCAACTACTCTGTCAAACCAAGAAGATTAATTCGCTGTCCCAGGCTTTGTATAACAAGGCCATTGTGGGACAATTGGATATATTCTCCAGTGTGTTCCTAGCTTCCATTAAACAACAAGGTGTCAGCCAACCAGAACAATGCGACAGTAGTTTCCATTGTCCCCAACCCACAAACTGGGGCAGTTGTGAGGCAATAAAATAAAGGGATTTGAAATAGCAAGACCTCCCATATTCTTATCCCTTTTCATTGTCTTGTATTCTAGCATATTTTTTCATCCATAGAAGTTCTCTAAATATACAATTAATTTTGCAGGAGTATTTTACAGGGGCATTATATAAGATATAAAGAAGTTGCAGCATAGCTATTATTTAGATCAGGTTACCCCTGCCAACTGTCGATAACGGAAGGCAGCACCGAGTATCTACTTCAATAAAAGTCTAATCAAAAGCAGGGACAAGTTAAAATCTATGTAATCTCGTGGACAAGAGTTCACAACTATTCCTAGATATGTAAACCCTGTGCCAATTCAGATTGTGTCAGAGGAGGATCTCAAGGCAGCAAAACAGATTTATCCCAGGTGATTGATAGACCTAAAAAGTTACCAAATTCTTCAGTAAGAATAAAAGCATATCACCTGCATAGAGGGATATATGCTCTTCTAGATCACCACACTTAAAGGGGTTGTATCGCTACAAAGATCATGTCAGATTATGGGGACAGTAAAAATAAGCACTTTTGTAATTGGTTTGCATGACCTCAGTCACTTGGTTTAGCAGATATGAGCTTTTCTGTAAATCTGTATTCTATTTCTGCTGCTGGCCGGGACACGCCCTCTGGCCTGATCCCACCCCAAGACACACCCCCTGCACTGTGATTGGCTGGCTGACATTTCATTCAGCCTGTTGGGATACGCCCCCAGCCAGGAAATGCCCAGGACAGGCCCTCTGCGCTGTGATTGGCTGCCTGCACACTCTGTGCTTACTCCCCTCTGAGCTGTTAAAACCGAAAGTAAAACCAAGGGCTGCTGTCTCTATACTCATCTACTCATCTCCCAGCTCTAGGGTGAATGATCTGGGCAATTACTGACTGTTTAAGTCACAGATCCCCTCATATAACACAGTGTTACATCCTCTGTTCACTCCATATACCACAGTCTTCTGCCTGATAACAGAGGGAGAGGAGGGGGGGGAGGGCAGTGCGTATTCCTTCTGTCTGGTAACAGAAGGGGAGGAAGGGGAGGGCAGTGTGCTTCCTCACATGTGTTTCATCAGTTCAGGCTGTGTGTATAAATGCTTATAGCAGAGCAAGGAGCTTTTGGAGCCTGAAGTTCTGCAGACACATGAGAATCATGCAGGAGGCTGCAGATCTCTTCTCTCCAGACATCCTTCTGCTTCGGCTGCCTCACACACAATGATGATGTCACAGCTTCAGTGAGGAGAGACACGCTTCCTGGCAGGAGAAACACGCCTGCTGAGAGGAGAGACTCGCCCCTGGATTTCAAACTTAATATCATAGAATCAGCTAAAGAGCACAAACAGTTCAAATGATAACACCCCTTTAAAGCCCATTGTAGCAGGGGAACTCCTTATAAGAAATGCAATTGGCTCAATTGCCAATGCAAAGAGAAAAGGCAACAGGGGCAACCCTGCCCAGTGTGCCTCCTCAATACAAAGGTGTGAATTACAGCATGGACTGCACATTCAAATGAATAGTGGCATTACACAAAGATTTTAATGTGAAATCCGCATTGACTTCCTCATTAAAATCTTCAGAGTGAACTTACCTTTGCAGTACATTTATATGCTACATATATACCACATTCATATATAGTAAATACCAGTAATGTGGGTTATTTACAAAGTATTATATAGCTCTGAGTGACCTAATGCTTCTTTTGTTAGATAAAACTGGTTAGTGTTGCTATGTGTTTGCACTTCTATAAAAGGTCTATTAGTTACTTATTTTTTACAAGCAAGAAGTGATATTTAAATGTGATAGCATTGCCTGCGAGCTTGCTATCCTAAATCCGAGATTACAGAAGAAAAATATTTTTCCAGATATTGAAATCATGCGATCTGGAATCTACAGCTAAATTATGCACAAAAGACATTCGAGTTTATCTACATTCCTGTTAATATCACTCTCCTAAAGGCAAGCACTGTGTTCAGACTTCTAGGGAAGCATGTCTCTGCTTGTATTTGTAAGCAGTCAAACATGGAGTCCTGCAGCTATGAGTAGTTCTGAGAATAGACACTGCAGAAAACTACAGGATTCAGAGAGCTATGTGCGCTAGAAGCAACAAAATGTTGACATAATGGAATTTAATACAATAGTGACTGCTATGACTAATAGTGTAGTAATCATCTGTATCAACCCTACATAAAACATTTCTAAAATATCCTATACATAAAATAATTTGAAATAGCATCTTTTAGCCTGGACAGTACTGCTCAATAATCTGTAATCTTTCAGGAGCAGAGGTTAAAGGCTCTGTTCACACAACGAGTATTTCAAGTGAGATTACGACGTGAAATAGTTGTTTAAAACCAAAAGTAAACCATTCCCATTGAAGACAATAGAAAATATGCATTGTATTTCATTCAACATGTTTTTTTCGACATAAAAAAGTGTTAATTTTTTGGTCGGAAAATGTGTGGAAATTTACTATTGATGTCAATGGGGAAGGCTAAAAACCTTGGGCCACATCTATGAAATCTGTCTAGGTCTAAGACTTTCTTTATTGCCCATAGCAACCAATCAGAGCTCCTCTTTCATTTCATATAGTGCTCTTAAAAAATGAAAGGCGAGTTATAGTTTTCAAACATGTCCCCCCTTGTGTCCAAAACCACATAGAAATGAATGGGACTCGTTTCTGACTGTAAACCACAAGTGAAAAAATTACCCTAAATCCACATGCAATAAGCATGTGAAATACTTAGGCATCAACAGAATCTAACAAATAAATTTTACTCATCGTGTGGACGTACCCAAAGACTGGCTATGAGGATTTAAAACAGCATGGTGGCATATATAGATTGAAATGTTTTATTTGGGCTTCATGATTTTATAGCACAGGGCACCTGTTCACAACCTGTAGCTTTTGGGATATTTTAGGAGCTATAATTTCACAACAACTGGAGAGCCATAGGTGTGGACAAGAATATACAGTTAGTAGTGTTGTGCTCTACATTCATGTAATATTTTAGAATTGAATTGAATTGAAAATCACCCCCCTAAAAAAGTAAAGAAAAAAAATGTACTTTTTCCCTGCCATAACTCTAACCCTAACCCTAGGGAACATATCTGGGACATATCTAGGGAGGTACATGAGTAGGGTTAGAGATGGAGGTATTATTGGACTAACCAGACGAGTGTAGCTAAAGGATTGTGTTCTCTGGTGCAAAACTTCAGTCTCCCCTACTCTAGGACAATTACTGTGGACCACTACTTTTTTACAACAGGTTCCCTACTTGGCGTGACGGATGTTGGCAGTGTAGCATGCTGCAGAAAATTATTTCTACTTAAAGGGATTGTCAAACAGAATTTTTTTTCATGAGCCTCATGTATGAAAACGGTCTAGGTGTAAGGCTTTCTTTGTTGCCCATAGCAACAGGCTTGGAGCTGAGAGCAGACGTACTCACCGAGGGAGCATGGAGAAGTATGTACCTACCTACTGGGGGGCCATCCTAACTACCTACCTACTGTAGGCCTCCAATCTACCTACCTATCGGGCTCCCATATGTAACTAACGATCTACTGGGGGGCCCTCTAATCTACCTAACTAACCCTACTTACTATAGGGCCCTGATCTACCTACCTACATACTGGGGGCCCCTAATCTACCTACTTACTGGGGAACTCCTCATTTACCTAAATACTGGGGGACACCTACTCTACCTACCTACTGGGGGGTCCTTAATCTACCTACCTACACCTACCTACTGGGGCCCCCTAATCTACCGACCTACTGGGGACCCCTAATATACCTACCTACCCCTACCTACTGGGGGTCCCCTAATCTACCTACCTACTGGGATGCCCCTAATATGCCTCTATATAGAGGGGCCCCTATATGCTTACCTCCCGACTGGGGGACCCTTATCTACTTACCTACTGGGGAAAATCTATCTACCTCCTGGGGGCCCTATATACCTACCTAAAAGAGGGGGATCTACATCCTTTCTTAACTACTAGAAGCCCTATACATCTAACTACCTCAGGGGGGTTTAGTACATATATTTAACACTAGGAGGGTATAATCTATGTGTAGGTGGAAAAAAAATCTACCCCCGACCAGCGTTCAATACATGTCCTAATTGTATGTGTGCAGAATCTGCAGGCTGGGACACGTAGCTCCTTGGCAGCTGCTATGGTACTACAAGTGGCAGCATGGTACACTAGACATCCTTCAAAAATAAGCACCATGCCTGCCATAAATGTGCCTATATATGTATATATGTATACAGTATCTCACAAAAGTGAGTACACTCCGCATATTTTTGTTAATAATGTTGTCACGAGTGTGGTAGTGGATCCACTGGACCACCGCAAGCGGTGGTGTAAGCCTCGCCAGGGAGCGGAGTCTAAGTAGGTCCCGGTTTTCACCAGAACCCGCCGCAAAGCTGGATGGACTTGCTGCGGTGGGAGTCTACCAGGTCGATACCCCTGACTTGACTTGCTTGCGGTGGCAGCCGAGGCTTAGCGTGGTACAAAATCGTAAGGCAAGCTCGTAGTCAGGAACAGGCAGTAAGTTCAGGATAGGCGGCAAAGGTTCGTGGTCGTGGGACAGAGGTGAGAGGGTTTGGTACACGGTAATCAGGACAAGACTAGAATAGACGCTTTCTCTGTAGGCAACAGGCACTAAAGATCCAGCGGGGACGTGCTGGAGGCGTTACCAATATATAGGGTCAGCGCCCGGCAATCAACCAATTACCGGCACGCTGGCCCTTTAAATTTGAGAGAACTAAGGAGCAGGGACGCGCGCGTCAGCTTGCAGGGGACTGTGGGGAAGCAGGAACGTGGCGGGGTAAGTGTATGGGCGCAGGAGGGCGAGTTCGCCCGCGGCCCAACACGCGAGCCGCGGCGCCACTCGTTCCCGGGCCAGGGACCACAACAGGGGCACGAGAGCGCCCGCAGCCTGACCCATGGGCTGTGGGACCGCTGGTAACAGTGCCCACTCTTAGGCCTCCCCCTCCTCCCAGAACGGAGAAATTTCAGCACCAGGTCACGGTCCAAAATATTCTCCTCCGGCTCCCAAGATCTCTCCTCCGGACTGAATCCCTTCCAGTCGATGAGAAAATGTCATCTCCCCCTGATAGACTTCATGGCCAGGATTTCCTTCACAGTGAACACGTTGGAGGCTTCGGCTGCAGGTGAAGGGTGGACGACCTTTCGAGAGAAGCGGTTCAGCACCAAGGGCTTCAGCAGAGAGACATGGAAGGAATTCGGAATCCACATGATGGGTGGAAGCCGGAGCTTATAGGCCACTGGGTTAATCGGCTCCAAGACCTCGAATGGCCCCAGGAACCGAGGACCTAGCTTGTAGCTTGGTATTTTAAGCTGGATGTATTTGTCACCCGGAGCAAAGGTCGGCGCCGGTCTCCTCTTCTTGTCCACCTGGGTCTTCATGCGGACCGCTGCTCGCTGTAGGGACTGACGAGTCTGCTCCCAGATAGTTGACATATCCCGTACTATGGACTCCACTGCGGGTACCTCGGAGGTTGAAGCCAAAGGGAGTGGTGGGCGGGGATGCTGTCCGTAGACCACATAGAAGGGGGAGGCGCCAGCAGATTCTGAATCCAAGGAGTTGTATGAAAACTCCGCTCAGGGCAGAAAGCTGGACCAATCATCCTGACGGGCTGAGACAAAGTGACCTAAATAACGGCCTAGGACTTGGTTAGCTCTCTCCATCTGACCATTCGACTGTGGGTGATATGCTGAGGCGAAGTCCAACTTCACTTGTAGCTGGTAGCAGAATCCTCGCCGGAATCTGGAAACAAATTGGACCCCCCTGTCTGAGAAGATGTGTTGTGGCAGTCCGTGCAGATGGAAAATGTGCTCAAAGAAGAGGGTGGTGAGATGAGGAGCAGATGGTAGCCCGGGCACTGGAACAAAGTGCGACATTTTTGAAAAGCGATCCGTGACCACCCAAATACTAGTATTGCCGGAAGAGGGAGGGAGGTTGGTGATGAAGTCCATCACCACGTGTCCACGTGGAACTGGGAGTAGACAAGGGTTGCAGTAAACCAACGGACTGTGGCGAGGAGTCTTATTGCAGGCACAAGTGGTGCAGGCTTCCACAAATTCTCTTGTGTCCTTGGCAAGGTCTGGCCACCAGTAGAAGCGCGAGATCAGCTGATACGACCTCCGGACACCGGGATGCCCTGCCACCAACGAGCAATGTCCCCATCTTAGGACTCTTTTCTGAAGGAAATCCATTGGAGGTGCATGGGAGCCGTGTGGACCAAACGTTCCGGGGGTATAATGTGCTGTGGCCCAGGTTCCTCCCCAATGACGTCCGATGCACGGGAGAGAACATCAGCCTTGACGTTCCTCTCCGCCGGGCGTAAGTGGATCCGGAAGTCAAACTGAGAGAAGAAGAGGGACCACCGGGCTTGACGGGGGTTAAGGCGCTGAGATGACTGGAGGTACAGGAGGTTCTTGTAGTCGGTGTACACATCAAATGGATGACGTGCTCCCTCCAAGAGATGACACCAATCCTCCAGGGCCATCTTGATGGCAAGCAGCTCCCAATCCCCGATGGCATAATTCTTCTCGGCTGGCGAAAAGGTCTTGGAGAAGAACCCACAAGTGAGTGTCTTCCCCTTAGGCCCCTTCTGGGTGAGGACTGCCTCTGCTCCCATGGTGAGGAGGACTTGCGGATGAAGCCCTTCTGTAAGTTCTCCCGGATGTAGGCCGACATGGCCTGGGTCTAAGGTACAGACAGAGGGTAGACCCTGCCCCGTGGAGGACTAGTCCCAGGCAATGGGACAATCATAAGGGCAATGAGGCGGAAGAGACTCAGCCTGCTTCTCAGAAAACACATCCGCAAAGTCCTGGTATTCCGAGGGCAGACCTGGCAATGGCTCCGAGGGGGTTGACGAAGCGGTGGGGCACACTGGTCATGGTGCCGCCAAACAGAGATTCTGACAGTCCGGTCCCCAGCGAAGGACTTTGCCCGTCTTCCAGTCCAGTGTAGGAGCAAGATGTTGCAGCCACGGAAGCCCCAAAAGAATCGCTGAGGAAGAACGAGGCAGCACATAGAACGAGATCTTCTCCTTATGTAGGGCCCCTACATAAAGGGATACCGCTTTGGTCTTGTACTGGATGGAATCCCTTAAGAGCTCCCCGCTGACCGAGCAGATCACCAGTGGCCTCTCTAGACGAACCACCGGGAGGCGGTACTGAGATACCAGGGAGGAGTGAATGAAATTGCCGGCAGATCCAGAATCTAGGAAGGCAGGAACCTGAACCACAAATCCCAAACTGGTGGAGAACCGAACAGGCATCGTTTATCGTGAAGAGGAGGAATTTTCACCCAGGGACGCCTCTCCCATGTTCCCTAGGTGCGAGCGTTTCCCGGATACTGGGGTCGTAGAGGACAGTCCCGATGGTAATGATTTAGGCTGGCACAGAAGAGACAGATTTTCACCTCGACAACGAGACCGTTGTTGCTCCGTCAAATGGGCTCTGTCAACCTGCATGGGCTCCTCGGAGGATGGCTGTGAAATCGGCAGGGGAGGCCTCTGGAAGACAGGAGCTAGACGAGGAACACGCCGGGGCCGAACCAACTCATGCTCTTGACGGATCTCCTCCTGTCGCTCGGTGAAGCGTATTTCTATACGGGGGGGCCAAATGAATCAGATCACTCAAGGAGGAAGGAAGATCTCTTGCAGCCAGTACATCCTTAACCCTGCTGGAAAGACCCTTCTTAAATCGGGTGCAAAGGGTAGCGTCCTTCCAAGACAGCTCCGAAGCCAGGGTACGGAACTGGTCCGCGTAGTCACCAACTGAGGACTCGCCTGGGCGGAGATTCAGGAGCGCGGTTTCCACTGAAGATGCGCGTGCGGGTTCCTCAAACACGCTGTGAAATTCCTCCAAGAATGCCTGCAGATTAGCTGTCACCGGGTCGCTCCTATCCCAAAGTGTCGTAGCCCATGCTAGGGCCTTCCTAGAAAGCAAGCTGACCACAAATGCCACCTTTGAATGCTCGGTTGGAAATTGGTTGGCCACTAGCTCCACATGCATGGAGCACTGCGTAATGAAACCCCGACACAGCTTAGGGTCCCCCTCGAACTTGGACGGCAACGGTAGTCGGAGCTTGGAGCCCCCAGTTGCGAGCGGAATAGCTGATGGAGGCGTAGACACAGACGGTGATGGCTGCTGCTGCTGAGCCAAGGACTGCTGCAACATGGAGGTCAGCTGGTTCAGTTGCTGAGCTTGTTGTACAATCTGCTGCGACTGCTGGGCAACGATAGTTGCAAGATCCGCCTCGCCGGGCAGGTGTACCTCGGCGGGATCCATGGCTGGATCTTACTGTCACGAGTGTGGTAGTGGATCCACTGGACCACCGCAAGCGGTGGTGTAAGCCTCGCCAGGGAGAGGAGTCTAAGTAGGTCCCGGTTTTCACCAGATTCAGTGGGAACATGCTGGAGTCGTTACCAATATATAGGGTCAGCGCCCGACAATCAACCAATTACCGGCGAGCTGGCCCTTTAAATTTGAGAGAACTGGCGCGCACCCTCAGGAGCGGGTACACGCGCGCCCGCCGGCAGGGGACCGCGAGGAAGCAGGAACACGACGGGGTAAGTGTATGGGTGCAGGAGGGCGAGTGCGCCCGTGGCCCGACACGCGAGCCGCGGTGCCACTCGTCCCCGGGCCAGGGACCACAGCAGGGGCACGGGAGCGCCCGCAGCCTGACCCATGGGCTGCGGGACCGCTCGTAACAACTGTAATATATATACAACACTGAAGATATGACACTTCGATAAAATGTAAAGTAGTCAGTGTACAGCTTGTATAAAAATGTAAATTTGGTTTACCCTCAAAATAACACACAATCAGCAATGTCTAAATTGCTGGCAACAAAAGTGAGTACACTCCTAAGTGAAAATTGACAAATTGTGCTGAATTTGCCATTTTCCCTCCATGGTTTCATGTGACTTGTTGGTGTTACAAGGTGTGAATGAGGAGCAGGTGTGTGAAATTCGGTGTTATTGCTTTCGTCCTCCCTCATAGTGGTCACTGGAAGCTCCATATGGCACCTCATGGAAAATATCTCTCTGAGGATCTGAAAAAAAGAATTGTTGCTCTACATAAAGATGGCCTAGGCTATAAGAAGATTGCCAGCACCCTGAAACTGATCTGCAGCACTATGGCCAAGAGACTCAAAACAGGCCTCACCATGATCGACCAAGGAAGTTGAGTGAACGTGCTGAGCATCATATCCAGAGACTATATATAGGTATACCTTAGCCAGAAATGTCGGCCTGGCGCTAGAATGCGTCTGATTTATGACCCGTTGTAGAGCGGTTCATAAATCAGGCACATTCTAGTCTATTATTCTGCATTTAAATGCCAAATTTCACACATGTGGCCCTATCTTTGTCAAATAGATGTATGAGTGCTGCTAGATAAAAGGGATGGAAGTGTGGGGTCAGCCTCTTAGTGCTCAGACCAAATACCGCACACTGCATCAAATTGGTCTGCAGGGCTGTCGTCCCCTCTTCTGAAGATGATGCACAATAAAGCCCGCAAATAGTTTCCTGAAGACAAACAGACTAAGGACATGGATTACTGGAACTGATGAGACCAAGAAAAACATATTTGGTTCAGATGGTGTCAAGCGTGTGTGGAATCAACCAGGTGAGAAATAGAAAGACAAGTGTTTCTTGCCTACAGTCAAACATGGTGGTGGGAGTGTTATGGTTCGGGGCTTCATGAGTGCTGCCGGCTGTGGGGAGATACAGTTCATAAAAGGAACCATGAATGCCAACATGTACTGTGACATACTGAAGAAGACCATGATCCCCTCCCTCCTTGGTCTCAGAGCCATATTCCAACATGATAACGACCCCAAACACACCTCCAAGACGACCACTGTGAGTGAAGGTGAGAGTAAAGGTGCTGGACTGGCCAAGCATGTCTCCAGGCCTAAACCATATTGAGCATCTGTGGGACATCCTCAAATGGTAGGTGGAGGAGCACAAGGTCTCTAACATTCACCAGCCCCGTGATGTTGTCATGGAAGAGTGGAAGAGGATTCCAGTGGCTGCAACCTGTGAAGCTCTAGTGAACTCCATGTCCAAGAGAGTTAAGGCAGTGCTGGAAAATAATGGTGGCCAAACAAAATATTGACACTTTGGAAACAATTTGTCCATTTTCACTTAGGCGTGTACTCACTTTTGTTACCAGCGGTTTAGACATTGAGGCTGTGTAGTTATTTTGAGGGCACACCAAATTTACACTGTTATACAAGCTGTACACTGACTACGGAACTATAACTAAGGAAAACTGGTAATTGGTTCTGAAGTTCAAAAATGTAATTAACCATAATGCAAAATGAAGAGTGAAGAAAATGAAGCAGAAAACTAATCCTAGTAAAGCAAGTCCTTCTATTTAAAATCAGAAAGAGCTGCTGGAAGCTGCAGTCACCTTCTGTGTTGAGGACAGAAGTTTCTTTGAGTCATGTACTTTATGTACAATGTACCAGAAAATGGGGCCTTTACCTGGTGGCCAAAGGAACTGCTCATCCTGGCACATGTAAAGAGCCGTACAGGTCATGCAGTGCAAAATTGTACTGTTGAGAGGCACTAATACACCGCCAATCACTGCATGCAGTTCATTAATACAAATGGTTTACATCTAAAATCTTCATGACAATTGGTCGGATCTTCCATCAATCACAAGCACCGCAGATTAGCAGAGTCTGTGATACTGCATTTTTAACTATACTTAACATACAGTGTCTAAGAAAAGAACATTGTATGTTGAAAATATTGTATCCTGAGGCCAATGTAACTTGAGGAACCACTGTACCTTATCATAAACCTTGTTAGCTTCTATAAAGTAATTTATTCAGGATTAAGCTTATGTTTGGAGCAAGCAAGAAAAGTATTACAAGTTAGTGAAGCCGCTCTTTGTAGAATAAAAAGAGTTACGTTGGCCACATTGGCCGCACATGGCTAGTAATGTAATCTTAGATTAGTGCCAAACTATTAAAACCATCTTTTTTTCTAGACCCTAAAAGAGACATGGAGTGATACTGGAAAATGGACATTTCTCGTTTTCCTGTGATGTTATGAAGAAAAACACTTCACAAGATGGGCTTTTTAGAATATTAGTATGTGTGTTTAGATATCTGGACACCTGGATTTGGTAGTAGGTGTTTAACACTAGTCTTCATAACGTGATTAATTTAGGCTGGTTTCCTCCAGTCCAAATATGTACAGTAGAGTAGTTGGCTTTAATCAAACTTGGTAACAGCTTGTGTAATGGCATAGCATATTGACAATTTACCACCAACTGTTCTTTAGATGTATTTAATGTAGAGAGCCTAAAAGTTGGTTCTCATATTCTAGACCAGATTACTGTGGGTCAGCTATTTGGAGGGGAGAAGATAGAATATCAACATTTGTCATGAGTACCTGCTGTATTTAAAAGATGACCATGCCATTCCCTGTTTGCTTGGGGCATCCTTGAACTAAAATTGAGTTAAAGTAGTTGTCCAATCTAAAAAGTTTAGGTCTTAGGAAAGCTCAAAGCTCGCTATGACCTGGCCTAAGAACATGGGGAGATGGCTGCACTTGAGCAGTTCTCCCCATTTATTTCTATAGGAGTTCTAAATGAGAGTTCCTAATGGAGCAAGCGCGGCCATCTCCCAATTTTCTGATGCTTTGGGCCACAAACTGGCCTCAGACCTAAATCTGGGAGATGTGACAACTCCTTCAAGAGACTCCCTCTATTAGCTACACATTCCTTAATAGGGCATATAACATTGTCTTGCAGTACACAAAACCTTTAACATACATATATAGCAATGTGTAATAATCATGTTACTTCTCCATGCTATTCAGAGAACGATCGATATATTCCGGCCTACACATAAACTTTTTGAATGGAGCAAAGTTTTTGAACCTGTTTATAAGTTAACACTGTACGATTCCTAGTTGGCAGATTAAATGGAGGTGAATAATGAAGTACCTGTATACAGATGCTCCTGACATGGAAGTAAATAATTGTAGGGTAATAAAAATCATATTTTATTTGTTATCATGTTTGCAATTGCAAAATATATTTTCTAACCATGTAATTAAGAGAAAATTGCAGAGATATGCTATAGATTTACCGTAACTATGCACTTAAATTGGAGCCTCAGGCTTCAACAGTGCCAGAGACTACTTGAAGTGGAATTATAAAATAACAAATAATTGTATGTTATAACTATAAGACTACTGTATACATGATTATGCATTTTATGAATTACTTAGTAAAAGCACTCTGCTGTTTATATAACACAGATAAAGGTATATGACACGCGTGACCACTGCTCTGTACAAAATCCCAATTAATACAGCCGTGCTGGTGGGGAAAGTAATGAACAAGGTCCTTATTCGAGCAATCAGTGGAAATCTCAGGCTTCAGACCTCTACTGATCTCTCATCACCTAATCTGTAAATAGGTGGTGAATGTTATCTGTTGGAATACTCCTTAAAATTATTTGTGGTGAATTCAATTTAAGACCAGTTTTTTATAAGTGTATTATGGGCACATTTTAGCGCTTGTATTATGGTTGAGCTTAACTAAGGACATATGATCCAAATAGTTAAGGTCAATAAACCAGTAATTGGGCCTAGTGACTTGTAAAATAATCTGGGCTAAAGATTGCGACCTAAATAAATTTAGTTACATAGCTACATAGTTCATATGGTTCAAAAAAGACAAATAATGTCCATCAAGTTCAACGAGGGAAGGGAGGATGTGAATTAAAATATTCCCACTTGTTATTTTTGAGGGAATATTTGTAAATAGTAAAACCAATAAACATAAATCAATAGAAGTACAAATACAGTAAACACATACAGTATATATACATACGCATACACACAGTTAGTTACATCTAAAACAAGCCAACCAGCAATGAACTTAACAATACTAAGGTATTATTACCAATCAGTGCCACAGGTACTTGTATATGATATGACCCTGTTACTGTAATAATAGTTCCACATACACAGAAGTATTGACCCTGGTACAGAATAATCATGAGTTTGTAAAAAGTGGTCTCACCTTCGCTTCCTGTGTTCTTTACTGTGCAAAACTATGTCCACCTGGATTCCGAAGAGAACAGGAACAAACAGTTGAGGTAAGCAGCAATTCTTAATCTCCACCCAACTGTGACGAAGACAAGAGGAGTGAAGGGGGCAGGTTATGGGCTGAAAAAGTACCCTCTACTTGCTACTCGTTGTCCCGCCCAAGGGCTCTGGCACAAGTGTCTGCAGGTAACAGCATGTCAAAGACGCCTTCACCTATGCAGCAAATCTGTGAACTCCTTTCTGTATGTATTCCCTTTCTGAATATTTGTGAACATTTAACAAATTCCTTCGTAGCTTGGTATCCCTTGCCAAGTTTGCAAGAGGCACAAACAATGTGGTGTGTGATTTGCTAAGAGCACAAAGCCATATCCTGCAGGCAAAGGATTTATGGTTGGACTTTAGTACCTAAGGGCGGCGTTCTTGTGTGTATTGTGAGTTTAACTCTTTCCTCTAGTACGTCATAACAATACAGTTCTCTCACCGCCTGCTTGGAGTACATTCATCTCATTAAAAGGGTTGTCTCGCTATAAGGATTGCTTTTTATGTTAAAGATCTTGCAAAAACAAGTCACTTTGCAATATATGTCAATTATGGTTCTGCTTCTATTTAAAGCAGGGGTGTACAACTACACATGTGACCACAATGCCATTGTGTGTGCCCCCCAAACATCTGGACACAGAAATGTTTGTTGGTTTATGGTGGCTGCTCACATGTACAGTAGGTTGAAAAAGTATTCATACTCCTTGAACTGTTCCTCATTTTTAAATGTTACAGCCCCAAACTTAAATGTATTTTATTGATATTTTATGTAATAGAGCAACATAAAGTAGAAAGTTTTTGTGAAGTGTAAAGAAAGTGATACATCCTTTTCCAAATGTTAATAAATTAAAAAACTGAAAAGTTTTGTGTGCATATGTATTTAACCCTCTGTTCTCTGATAACCCTAAATAAAATCCAATGTGATCAGTTGCCCTTAGAATTCATCTAATAAGTAAAAAGAGTACATATGTATGTAATTTATTTTCAGTATAACTACAGCTGTTTTGTGAAGGCCTCAGAGTTATGTTGGAAAACATTAGTGAACAAACAGCATCATGAAAACCAAGGAACACACCAGGGATAATGTTGTGGCAAAGTGTATTGCAAGGTATATTTAAAAAAAATAGCCCAATCTCTGAATATCTCAAAGAGCACAACTGTTAATCTACCAATACATAGCTATTCACCTAAACTGAAAGCCCAGTAAATGAGAACATTAATTAGAGAAACAGCCAATAGGCCCAGGGTTATTCTGGAGAAGCTGCAGAGATCCACAACTATGAGTCGTATACTCCACAGCAAACATGTGGAAGAAGGGGCTCTGGTCAGATGAGACTAAAATGGAACTTTTTGGCCTAAATGCCAAACACTATTTGTGGAGGAAAGCCAACACTACACATCACCCTGAACACACCATCCTCATTGTGAAGTATGATGATGGCAGCAGGGACTGTGAAGCAGGTCAGAGATGATGGGAAGATGGAAAGAGCTAAATACAGGGCTATCCTGGAAGAAAAACTATAACTGAAAGACTTGAGGCAGGGGAGTGGGTTTACCTTCCAGCAGGATAAGGACCCTTAACCTACAGCCAAAGCTACAATGGAATGGTTTAAATCAAAGCATATTCATGTGTTAAAATGGCTTAGTCACAGTCCAAACCTAAATCCTGTGGAGAATCTGTGGCAGGACTTGAAAATTGCTGTTCACAAACATTCACCAACCAATCTGACTATACTAGAGCTATTTTGCAAAGAAGAATGGGCAAAAATTACAGCCTCTAGGTATGCAAAGCTGGTTGAGACATATTGCAACAGACCTGCAGCTGTCACTTGCTACTTGCTACTTTGTGTTGCTCTGTCACATAAAATATCAATAAAATACTTTTAAGTTTGTTTGTGGCCATAAATGTAAAGAATAGTTCAAGGGGAATAAATATTTATGCAACCCATTGTATTTTCCATGTCATCAGAGAAGAGTGAGGGTGCCTTTACTTGGCACAGACAAAATATCGGTCGGATTTTCCGCCTCCCTTCACATCCACCTGTTTTTAGGAACCGCCGACAGTGTCAAAAAATGTAAAAACTGTCGGTTTACAGACGGTTTTGAAATCCGAAAACCCATACCGTGGGGACATGCCCTTAGACTATGTCTACACAGCACTGTTTTTTTTTTTAAGATTTTATGTGGCTTCTGTATTTAGAATCCCAAAAAATCTGAATGTAAACCATCCCCATAGACTGCAATAGAAAATCTGAGTTGTAGACTACATAGTTCAAATTTTCTGAGGTCGGATTTCAAGTCCAAAATCCAATCAAAAAACATAGAGCATTTTCTATAATCTGGCAGAAAAACAAAAGCAAAATCTGTGCAAAAAAAAAAGCGTGGTTAGAATCCTCCTCCTTCCATCTCGTCCTCCAAAACATCAATAAGTTAGCAGTAATTTACTGGTCATGAACAGGCCAGTACAAAATTAATACTAGCACTGGCCTTTAGTTGTTGTGGCCCATGGAATACTGGCCAGGTGGTAACCCTAAACTGATACTTATCACTAGGGATGAGCGATTGTGTCAACAATCGTTATCGAGTCGATAGTCGATATCGATAATTATCATGTCGATAGTTGATAACAGATTATCGTCGATGACCATTAAAGTCTATGGGAGTGGAACAATAGCTTCATTCTTACACCCAAACAGGTGAGGAGAAGCTGGAATTAACATTCACAACAGGAAACTGGATACGTGCTACATCTTAGGCAACACACTTAGGTTATAAAAGCCACAGAAAAGAATTCATAGACTAAAATAATTCATTATGTTCAATGGCTAACCGCAAACATGAGCACGGCGTAGCTACAGCGGGTACAGCAGTAGCAGCTGCAAAGGGGCCCCTTTAACACAAAACAAGACACCGGTATTGGAAATGGCACATGGCAACTGGCAGGGGCCAACATCTCGTCACATATGTGGTGGCAGCAAGAACGTCCCAAACGGGAACGCGGAGGTTCAGCTGGCAGGGCCCTAGGGGGTCCAGTTGGTCAACGAGCCCTGTCTCAAATTCCTGCATTCTATGGTCAATTTGTGTGGGTGGAACGAAATTGCTCACTTTTAATTTGGAACGTGGATCAAGGAGGGTGGACACCCAGTAACCGCTGTTCATTTTGATGGCCTTGAAGCATGGCAAATATGTTTTTTTCATTAACACCTTTATTATTGGTTTCTTTTACAGTGGCATGACCCCAAAAACAGCAAAGATGTCCTTGATGGACCCTCAGAATAAAAAGTGCCGGAAGAAACAAGTATTTGAACCACTATTTAGTGAAATGGACATTGACTATCCCTGTCCTTTCATGCAGCATGACCCCAAAATTCACACAGATGCCCTTATGGACCCTCAGAATAAAAAGTGCCGGAAAAAAGTATTATTTGAACCAGTAATTTATTGAAGTGGACATTGACTATCCATGTCCTGTACCACAGCATGACCCTCAAACCCGCATGACCAACAAATTAAAAAGTGTCACAAAAAGGAGTCTTTGAACCACCATTTTAGTTGAACTGGACATTAACTATCCCTGTCCTGGACTGCAGTATGACCCTCAAACCTGCATGACCCACAGATTATAAAGTGCCGGAAGAAAGTAGTCTTTGAACCACCTTTTTAGTTGAACTGGACATTGACTATACCTGTCCTGTACCACAGCATGACCCTCAAACCTGCATGACACACAGATTAAAAAGTGCCGGAAAAAGTAGTCTTTGAACCACCCTTTTAGTTGAACTGGACACTGACTATGCCTGTCCTGGACCACGTTGGATCCGCAATGTCATCATCATCATCAGCAGCACAGATGACTTCCTCGTCCTGACATTCTACATCCTGGAGCTGCGGGCTACAAGCAACAGGCACTGCAAGGCGTTGCCGACTGCTCGGTATTTGTGGCGACTGACCGGTTTCCTTCTCCTCCTCTGATGGCATCAACGATTGGCCGTCAGAGCAGACTAAATCATCCTCTTTGGCCTCTTGATCTTTTGAAATGCCTTCTGACCCCAACCGCATTGTGTCATCAAAGAGGTCTTCAGAAAATGGATTATCCACAGTGGTGGGTACAGGAGTTGACACTTGGGCTGCCTTCACTTCATGTTGGACGGATGCTGACGATAATGATGATGACATTCGTGGCCATGAATGGCAGAATGAGGAGGTAAGACTGCTGGATGGTTGCATTAACCACTGAAGAACAGATTGGCGACGCTGTTCGTTACTGAGATTCACAGGGTACTGACCCAGCGATGACAGGCCTGACGGTCCTGCAACCGACAATCCGCTGGCTTGTGTGTTGTCGCCAGCCATGGAAGGAGCACCTTCTCTCGTACCTCGACCTACACCCCTCTTTGCTCGCTTACCACCTGCAGTTCGCTCCATGTTCAGAAAGATAAAAATGTAAAAGGTGTGGAAGAGTTTTTCACAGTCTCTTATTGAGAAACTGTACTGCAAAGATGGCAAATCACAGGTATTCTTAAATCCCTCTAATTTCCAACAGCCAACTAGGATTAGAAACAGAATTGTTTCTATCAAATATCTGTGAAATGCAGTCTGGCGGAAGAACCGTAACACAAAATCAACAGTGTTCTTCCTTCAGTCCCTGATATTTAAAACTGCCCAGTAGGACTAGCACTTGATAGTTTTCAACAAACTATCGTACAAGTGCACGATTAGCGTCAAACTGAGACGCCCTGAGTGAAATAGAAGTATTGAGCAGTTATGTGGATTACTTATGGCGGTTTTGGCACCACTGACAACAGGCGACAGTTACTATGAAATAATGTGTTAAATCAATTTGCTTACAAGTGCATGATTAGTGCCAAACAGACGCACTGAGTGAAATAGAAGTATTAAAAAGTTATATGGATTAATATGGCGGCCTTCGCACCACTGACTACAGGCGCAATTTACTATAAAATATGTATAACACAATTTGCTTACAACTGAGCTCTCAGCGCCAACCAGACGCACAGACTGCAATAAGAGTTTTTAAATGTTATATGGATTGATATGGCGGCCTTCCCAACACTGACTACAGGCGCAATTTACTATAAAATATGTATAACACAATATGTGTACAACTGAGCTCTTTGCGGCAACCAGACGAACGGACTGCAATAAGAGTATTTAAATTTTATATGGATTAATATGGCAGCCTTCGCGCCACTGACTACATGCGCAATTTACTATAAAATATGTATAACACAATTTGTGTACAACTGAGCTCTTTGCAACAAACAGACGCACGGACTGCAATAACAGTATTTAAATGTTATATGGATTAATATGGCGGATAAAACGAGGTCACGTGCTTTTGCAGCCAATGAGATCCATACATCGCAAAGTGGTGACGTTGTACATCCTCCTCACCCCCCTCTATCCCCGGAGCTGATTGGCTGGCCGCCAGAATGACAGGAACCGCTGAAAATGGCGCGATAGTAATAGATTATCTGTAAGATTGTCACCTAAACTATCTCATGATCGGAAATTTCCGATAAGTATTAAAACCGTGCCAATTTCAACCTTTGGCGATAATATCGCTCATCCCTACTTATCACACATAAAGGACATAAACTATTAAGATGCTGTAATTGTCTTAGTAATAATCTTTTACATTTTTTATTGTGGATGTACATAGGACATTTTTAAAGCAATGGAAGTGTTCCCATTCTCTAATCATTTAGATGCCACTGTCAGTTTACCAAGGTGTCTAAATGGTTAAATGGCCATGATTAAAGACACCAGAAGCAGTTGCTGGCTCCAACTAAAAGTCGGCACCCGCTGGGTATGGAGTGGGCTCAGTGCGTGAGCCCACTCTACACCTCCCTAAGGCCACTGTGCCATAAAGATATGGGGTTAAGTATTTATAGAATGTCCTCAAGATATGCCAGACTGCTTAGTGGTTTCAACTATGGGACATGTAACAAGAGAACAAGGATCCCAAACCCAGCTTCCTAAGTCTTCTTGTATTTCAGTGGAAAGGCTACAACTCTTTTCTGGGGTCTATATAAGTTAAGGAAAGAGTTGCACAAAGTTATTGTTTGAATTCAGATAATAGCCATATATAGTGTACTGAGCTCTACCTATTGTTGGCTTCAGAAAAACAGATTTTTTTAATTTATGCTATAGTTTCGTGGCAACCTCCATTTTTCACTATGAAGGGAAACAGTTCTGTCCACTTTGGGAGGTCTTTGGTCCTATAAAAAAATTCCTTCATCATTTTATTTCTACCGTATTGCTATTCCCTACACATACAAGTAAATCTATGGTAAGGATCCTGTCAATAGTGCACCTGTATAGTGTGATGCAAGCAGTGCTGTGTATATTGCTTGTTCTGGATAACATCTTCATAGCACTGCTATCAGCTCTAGGTCAAGTATAATCTGTGGAATGACCAATTTAAACAAAAGATATGAAGAATTCAACTCCTTCTATGCATCAATAGCAAACAATCATAAAATACTTTATATCCTATATATCATCAAACCATTTGAAGATAATGGAGAAAATGTAGAAATACAGTATATAAATATTACAATTCATAATTATGCAGTACATACTGTTGAAACCAGAAGTTTACATACACTATATGAAAAGACAGATATGCATGTTTTTCTCACTATCTGACATGAAATCAAAATAAACCTTACCCGTTTTAGGTCAATTAAGATTACTACAAATATCTATACTTACCAAATGCCAGAATAATGAGAGAGAATTTTTTAAGGCATTTTATATTGCTTTCTGCAAAATCAATAGTTTACATACATTCTATTAGTATTTGGTAGCATTGCCCTTGAACTGTATTAATTTTGGCCCATTCTTCCTGACAGAACTGGTGTAACTGAGCCATGTCTGTAGGTCGCCTTGCTCGCACCTGCCTTTTCAGCTTTGCTCATACATTTTCAATAGGATTGAGATCAGGGCTCTGTGATGGCCACTCCAAAACATTGACTTGGTTATCCTTAAGCCACTTTGTAACCAGTTTGGCAGTATGCTCTGGGTTACTGTCAATTTGGAAGACCCATTTCCGCCCAAGCTTTAACTTCCTGGCTGATGTCTTGAGATGTTGCTTCAGTATTGCTACATAATCTTCTTTCCTTGTGATGCCATCTATTTTGTTAAGTGCACCAGTCCCACCTGCAGCAAAACAACCCTACAACATGATGCAGCCACACTTGTGTTTCACAGTTGGATGGGATGGTGTTCTTAGGCTTCCAAGCTTCTCCCTTTTTCCTCCAAATGTAAAGATAGTTATTATGGCCAAACAGTTCAATTTTAGTTCCGTCAGGACAGGACATGTCTCCAATAATGTAGGTCTTTTTGTTCCTGTGTGAATTTGCAAACATTAATCTGGCTTTTATACGTTACTTTTGAAGCAATGGCATCTTCCTGGCAGAGTGGCCTTTCAGCCCATGTTGATACAGTACTCATTTTACTGTGGGTAATGACACAATCTTACCAGCTTCCGCCAGCATCTTCACAAGGTCTTTTGCTTTTGTTCTTTGCTTGATATGCAAATGTTGGACCAAAACACATTCATCTCTGAGACACAGAACCTGTCTCCTTCCTGAGCGGTATGATGGCTGGACATTCTCATATTGTTTATACTCGTGCATAACCGTTTGTACAGATGAACGAGGCACCTTCAGGTATCTGGAAATTGCACCCAAGGATGATCCAGACTTGTTCTCTTCCTAATATCTTGACTGATTTCTTTAGATTTTCCCATGATGTTACACACAGAAGCAGTGCGTTTTTGGCATGCTTTAAAATACATCCACAAGTGTGTCTCTAATTAATTCAGATGTTGCCAATTAACTTTCCAAAAGAAGCTTCCAAAGACCTGACATCATCATATGGGCTGTCCCAAATTGTTTAAAGCCATAGTAATCCTAGTGTATTTAAACTTTTGACTTTGCAGAAAGTAATAAAAATGCTTTACAAAATTCTCTCATTATTCTGGCACTGGCAAATGTAAATAATTTTGGTTCCTAATTGACCTAAACAGTAAGGTGCATTCTGATTTCATGTCAGATAGTGAGAAAAACATTAATATGTATTTTCTTATATAGTGTATATAAACTTCTGGTTTCAACTGTATTTACATCAATTTACATTTTAAAAGACAAGCTTTTATTCTGGTTTCAGTAATGTATCATGGTGGCACTAACCATTCACGGACTAGAATAGTGATATTCAGCTACACACATGGACAAAATTATTGGTACCCTTCCATTAAAGAAAGAAAAATCCAAAATAGCCACAAAAAATAACTTGAAACTGATAAAAGTAAATTTAATAAATTAAAATTTACTGAAAACAAATGGAAATTAGACTTTTGAATTGTGGTTTAACTGAAAAAAAAAAACCTATTGAAACTGGCCTGGACAAAAAGGATGGTAACCCTAGATTAAAAATATTGAAACATGTTCCTGTGTGTCCTGTAATAAGTATCACAGGTGTCATCAAGCGTGTAATCTTGTAATGTACCTTTTTAAAGGGTAAAAAGTAGTCACTGTGCTGTTTGGTATCAAGATGTGTAACACACTAAACATGGACCAAAGGAAGTTAGAGAGAAAATAGTTTCAGAAGATCAGAAAGCAAGTAATAGCCAAACATGTTAAAGGTAATGGCTATAAAAGACCATCTTCAAACAGCTTGTTTAAGGTCTATGGAACTGTAGCCAGCCTTGCTGGGCTTGGCCGAAAGTTGAAAATTGATGACAAATTGAAGAAATGGATAATACGAAAGGTAACCAAAAAGCAAGTTATTTCAGTGACCATTTTTTTTTCTTTACCAGAAGGGTACCAACAATTTTGTCTATGTATATAGTTTTAGTAAAGGTCTGCAGTCAGGAGGAGAGCTAAACTCCAACCATGAATATGTCTATTTAATAAAGTCTTTCTAAACTTTGTAAAACTGTATACCTTAAGATTTATTATTATTTGTTAGTGCAAAAACTAGACTCCAACAATTAAGACCTCAAATCCCTTAACTCAGATTCCGCTGCCGCTGCCGTGGACCTGGAGCGCTCCTTAGTGCGGGCGCCGCCCGCCAATCTCTGTCTGCACGGCCGTTTCACAGCGGTCGCGCAGTCAGAGTCGGGGAGGAGGCAGGACGAATCGGTACCATCCTGTCTTCTCCCCTGTTTGTACAGTGCTCACCGAGCACTGTACATACACCTCAGTGTCGCAGGGGGCGTGACGCACCGCTTTCATCACCCCCCCTGCGACGCTGGGTCTCCTAAGCCGGCATCCTCTACGCGGCTCAGGAGGTCCCGGGCCCCACGAGACGGCGTAAGTGGAGTGATGACATCACGCTGCTTACACCATTCTCAAGCTGCAGGCCCTGGACGCACGGACCGTGCTGAGGCGAGTAGGTTTTTTTAATTTTATTTTTATTAGGTAAGGGGGCATATTATGTGGCTATGGGGGCATATTATATGTGGCTGGGGGGGCATATTATATTTGGCTAAGGGGGCATATTATATGTGGCTATGGGGGCATATTATATGTGGCTATGGGGGGCATATTATATGTGGCTAAGGGGGGCATATTATATGTGGCTATGGGGGGCATATTATATGTGGCTATGGAGGGCATATTATATGTGGCTATGGGGGGCATATTATATGTGGCTAAGGGGGGCATATTATGTGGCTAAGGGGGCATATTATATGTGGCTATGGGGGGCATATTATGTGTGGCTATGGGGGGCATATTATATGTGGCTATGGGGGCATATTATATGTGGCTATGGGGGGCATATTCTATGTAGCTATGGGGGGCATATTATATGTGGCTATGGGGGAATATTATATGTGGCTAAGGGGGCATATTATATGTGGCTAAGGGGGCATATTATATGTGGCTATGGGAGGCATAATATGTGGCTATGGGGGGCATATTATATGTGGCTATGGGGGCATATTATATGTGGCTATGGGGGCATATTATATGTGGCTATGGGGGGCATTTTATATGTGGCTATGGGGGGCATATTATATGTGGCTATGGGGGGCATATTATGTGGCTATGGGGGCATATTATATGTGGCTATGGGGGCATATTATATGTGGCTATGGGGGTATATTATATGTGGCTAAGGGGCCATATTACATAGCTAAAGGGGCATATTACTGGCTATGGGGGCATATTACTGGCGATGGGGGCATATTACTGGCTATGGGGGCATATTACTGGCTAAGAGGGCATATTACTGGCTATGGGGGGCATATTACTGGCGATGGGGGCATATTACTGGCTAAGGGGGCACATTACTGGCTAAGGAGGCAGTAACCTGGCTACAGGGGGCTAATAACCTGACTACAAGGAGCATATTACTGCCTAAAGGGGGCATATTACTTCCTACAGAGGGCAGTAACCTGGCTACAGAGGACAGTAATAAGGCTAGAGGGGCTAATAACCTAGCTAGAGGGGGCAGCAACCTGGCTGGAGGGGGCAACTACTTGGCTAAAAGGGGCTACAACCTGGCTACAGTGGGCTACTACTTGGCTATAGGGGGCAAATATTTACCTACAAGGGGGTAATTATTACCATTTGGGACACTATAGATGGAGATTTTGTATAGAGATAGGAAATTGTAGAGAAATTCTGATAAAATGAGGAGTCTAAGATGTTTGTTTTGTAAATTTTTCAGTGAAGAGTTGTGGATGGTAGAAGTCATCATGGCGTCTGGGACAAATGGAGAAGAAAAAGGGAAATAGTACAACTCTTCAGAGACGTCTGATGTAAGTCACTAAATGTAACTGCAGTGTAATCACTTATATTTCTCCTGAGCCTACATACAATGGTTTTTCTCTGTAAAAATACATCAGCAGTTCACAATGATTAGCTTTTAACATATAGGGAAAGATAAATAAAGATTACTACCAAATGCATTGCTATGTTGATTTTGCTTTGTTCAGGAGATAAAGAAAATGTTATTTCCTCCTAGAGTACACAAGTTTCTCTGGTTATGACAATCTCTCCCCACCTCTGCCTGCTCTCGCTTATCTCTCATTACTCTAAGCTGCTGTCAATCAGTCCAACCATGGTGAGTCACTCCCTGCTGAGTCTTAACTCTATCACAGAAGCTTTGTTTGCCTAAGGTAATGGCAAGTTTTAAGCCTTAGAGCTCTGTAGCCTTGTACACTGCTATTTACAAACCGTTAGCATTCCTATCATTGTAATAGAATCAGCTAGGAATAGCAGACCTGATATGTCAATCACTGCTATAGAACCACCCACAGTCTGACCAGGAAGTTTGAAGCTGCGTGTGGCTCTACGACACACCATGGTGAGAAAACCCCTTTAATTGTCCTAGGTCCTCTTCACTTCAAGGCACCACTAGACTATACATCTGGATCTTGGCCAGCATCAGAACCTTGTATGCCTTGCCACACACATCATAATTACCCAGTCCAGAAACAGAACCTTGTGATATAGGCCCTGGTAATAGTCCTGCCATCATAGATGCATTGATGAGGACACTGCCTTATGTAAGGTCTACAGGGTCTGGATAGCTAGCATCCCCAGATAAGAACCATGGTTTGCCAGTTAAGGTTTGCTGCACTAGAACATTTTTACCTAGTAGCAAAAACTACATGATATTCCATGGCTTACTATGGAAGTGATATGGGTGGCCATAGGCATTGGATATCTGTAAGCAAAGCTACTGTTTTGCTACAGTCCATGCCCAGATTGATTTGGCAATATAGATCCCATACAAACTCATACTAATATACTGGTATCTCAGCATACAATATTAATTGGTTCCGGGACGACCATTGTATGTTGAAACCATTGTATATAGAAACCGTAACTTTATGGAAAACTGGTAATTAGTTCCAAGGTACCAAAATGTGAACTCAATATAATGCAAAATGAAGATTAATGAAAACTAAGCAAAAATCTAATACAGGTAGAGCAAGTCCTTCTGTATAACATCAGAAAGAGCTGCTTAAAGCTGGTAACCTCTTTCATTGGAGGACAGGAGCTTCTTTGGGTCATGTACTTTATACACAATGTACTAGAAAAAAGGAAATGGGGACCTTGCCTGGTGCCCAGAGAAGCTCATCCTGGCACATCTAAAGAGCAGTACAGGACATGTAGCACCACACTTTACTTTAGAGAGGTACTACTAGACCACCAATCACTGCATTAATACAGATGTCAAGTACAATATTCCTAAAATTTGCCGTGTCAGTGTCTGGGACATTATGGGCCACATGTATGAAACCTGCCTAGGTCTAAGACTTTCCTTGTTGCCCATATCAACCAATCAGGGTTCCCCTTTCATTTCATATAGTGCTCTGGAAAAATGAAAGGGAGGCTCTGATTGGTTGCTATGGGCAACAAAGAAAGTCTTAGACCAAGACAGTTTTCATACATGTCCCCCAAAATCATGAAACCACACTTAACATACATGTCCCAGGAAGGACCATTGTATGTTGAAAATATTGTATCATGAGGCCATTGTAACTTGAGGGACCAATATATGGAGTTATAAACTTACTTTTAGTGTTGTGCTTTGGATTTGGGTAGTTTATTGATCACCTACAATTTCTGTTTCCTGTATGGAAAGGGGATGGCGCACAATTTTCCTGCTATCACCAGCAAAATTTGAATCATGCCAAAAAGGCCCTTTCTGAATCTGATTTGAAATACTACTCATTTTTGTTGAGATATTCCAAAATTACTTTAATAGATTTTGCCATCACAGACACTTGTAGCATGTAGTTAGGATATGCTAACAGTGTAAGATAGGTGTGGAAAAAGAGCAAACCCCCGAAACCCTCAGTCTGAATAGTCGATTAATCTCCACTCATTTCAATGGGAGTTCCAAGAACAGCCAAATGCAACCGGCTATACCCGAAACTCCCATTGAAATGAATAAAGAGTGATCTCACAAGCACAGCCACGTCTCCATTCAGAACGGAGAGTTTCAGGGGCCGTTTTGAAGATAGGTATGGGTCCTATAGGTTGGACCAGCACCTATCTGACATTGATGGCATATGCTATTGACATCGAAGTTGGTGCAAAACCCCTTTAAAAACATTTTACCCACTATTGAGATTAAAAGGGTATTCTAGGTTAATTCAGTATTCCCGTCCCATCTTTCTGTGTCATGAAGTTAGGTGAAAAGTTTTAGTCTATTGTGTTGTAGTAAGGACTTTCCAGAACTTGTTTGTGTGGTTAACTCACTTCAGACATGAGCAATTTGTTGCAGACAAGCTTAAGCCAGTCATAATTACAAATATTTAGTGTATTGTAGCTCCAATAACTGAGCTGAATAACCGAAGTGGTGTGACAAACTGATACCAACATCCTGGGTTGTGCTACACAGGGTGAAATGAAGATGTCAATGTTTTTTCTTTTGTTTTGCTTAATGATCACGCCCTATGTGTAATGAGTGAAAACCCGGAAAATAAGAGTGTTGTAACCAGAGAGGATGTGTGAGTAACTCATTCATCAGAATTGTTCATCAAACAGTATGAATAATGATACTTTACAACTATTGCATGACTAGCAGCTGTGTACTGTAGACTAGACTACACGATAGAACTGTAGAAAAACAAATAAAAGTAACTGCGACGTCATACAGAATACTATGATTTACAGATGAAAGCAAACCAAACACTGAAGCACATTACTCAATATATCCTCTTCACTAACAGAATGTGCAGAATGGATATTGTTTACCTCTCTGATTCCTGCAGACTTAATCCTAGAAGCCTTCTAGATGTGAAGATCATGCAGGAATGAAAGGAATGTGTCTTGACATTGCAACTCATCAATGTGAAAGGCATATCAGTACAAGGAGTAGCATTCAGGAGGCTGCATATACAGTATATATATAAAAGGTGCTACCTATACTTCAACATCAATCAACAATTTAACTAGCTGAAGTTGAAATAAAAAAATATGGTTGTTCTACACAGTCGTGTCACATTATTATGACCACTAAAAGCAACAGCTATTCTGCAGCTGTGTTTATGGTTTAGTGATACCCCCTTAGTGACTTCCAATATGGGACAAGAATAAGCTGCCATAGGTATCCCGTGCTGGGTGAAGTAACTCAGCTCTCTGATGACGGCCAGGCTCCTGCTCTAATGGACAGGATCAGAGAAACCTCAGATTCCAGATATTTAGTTCTTTAGGTGTCACAGTCAATGATGGCCATGGCATCTAGGTACATGCAGTCCTCGACTTATACCATTCCGACTTATATCTGTCCCCTAGTTACAAACAGAGACTTATTGGGCCTGCTGGCACTTATAGTTCCATGTTCCATAGCAGATAGTAGCTGTGGAACGACACGTTCCAGCATGCCACAAAAGCACATGAGGTGAAATCTTCTTAACAAGGGCGCAGACAGCAAAACACATGTAAAAATCCTTCCCTGCACTATCCAAAACTAAAAAAAACTTTTGTGCTGGAGTTGCATATAATAAATTTTACTGTTCCGAGTTACATACAAATTCAACTTAAGAACACACCTACAGTCCCTATCCTGTTCGTAACCTGGGGACTGCCTGTAGTTTTATAGGAAGTGGGTTCATTCTATCACTCCATTGGCACCCGAATACTGCAATTTCTGAGTGCCCATGGATTTACATAGTAGCTGGCCTACTAAATGCCCTCACGTCTGCTTTTAGAGTATGAATATTTGAGCTTGCCAGAGGTAGGGCCTAATTAGATGCCTGTCAGTTTTACAATGACAGGCATAATACAAAGCACTACGTAAGTAATTCAGTGTTTATATGAGTGATCATATGATCAAATGTTTAAGACCCTTGTGTGGATGATAAAAAAAGTAATAAAGATATAAATTTTAACAAATCCCAAAAAAACACTCTATGGAAATAAATAAATACAAACTATAAAAAAGGAAATAAACACAGCACTCTTTCTAGAAAAAAA
Organism: Phyllomedusa bahiana; assembly: GCA_025379985.1. Lineage (NCBI taxonomy): Eukaryota > Metazoa > Chordata > Amphibia > Anura > Hylidae > Phyllomedusa > Phyllomedusa bahiana. Next base: position 37,223 of record JAODAL010030578.1, read on the forward strand.
AAAACGGGTGCCCGCAATATTGGGACAAAATTCTCCAGTCCAAGTAAATATCCAAAGAAGATCGCAGCACTCCTCTTTCAAAAAATGCAAAAAACTTTATTCCTTTGGATAAATACAAACTATACATAATAGGTATGGCTGAACACCTGTAATGATTCACCTATCGCTATAAAACTATCACATTATCTATCCTAAACGGTAAGCAATGTATTGCGAAGAAAATTTTAAAAATGTCAAAACTGCTGTTATTTGTTCCTTTGTTTCCCAAAAACAGAAAACAATCAAAAAGTCTAATGAATCTCAAAATGTTACCAATTAGTTGAAATATCTAGATGAGCATAACATTTCTTGAAATCTCTTTTTTAAATTAACTAAATGAGACCATCTCTTAACTTTAGAATGCACATGTCCAACTGTTTGTTTCTAGAAGGAGGGATTTGCTGCAGCATTGCAAAACAGCATTGCAAAAAAGGTTTAAAGCTAAGTAAAAGAGCGAGTGCCAGATCGTCCGAGTGCATTTTGTGTCTAAAGTGTTTTTTTGGCTTAAGTGTGGGACTTAAGATTGAGGGACTTTAGATTTGGGGATTTTGGAAGAGACAGTATTGTACTGATTTTTCTATTTATATCTGTGTGTGTTTTTGTAACATCCCCATGAGTTCCATGATTGACAATGCCTTCCAGTGCACAACCTGTGCAATGTATGCAGTCCTTGAACACCTGTGTGAGATGTATGCAAACTGTGGGCGACATGTAAAAAATTTGGAGTTTGAACGACAAATTTCATGCGCATAATAAGGGAATAGGATGCGCCTGATTTATGGACCTGCTCTACAGCGGAACATAAATCAGGTGCATTCTAGCGCTTTCACAACAGTTCTGGCTCAGGTATTCTACTTCGAAACTGGTATACCTGTTCCAACTGTAATGCACCTAGAAATGCCGTAGCGAAGCTATACATCTATAGCTTCACTACGGTTCTAGTGTGCCCCGCTTCCTGAGATAGGGCGCATTACAAGGCACCACAGGTGAATGGTGTGAGTGAGATTTAAAAATGTATGAATGGGGCTGCGCTTGATATCGGGCTGAAAAGATGCCAGATATCTGGCGCAGTCCTGTTCATACATCTCGCCCTATATTTTTAAAAGCCCAGATCCTGGGCAAGTAGCAACACTGAGATCCATTGTCAACTTGGAAGCGAGTCTGCTGCTCACTGAGCAAACACTCGCTGGGGTAGCTGCTGGGGAGGATGGCAGCATGGAGGTGCAGGGACATGAGGCAGCTATCTGGGTAAGTCAGAAAGAAAGGTAAAAGGAAAAGTGTCAGGGAGGCTAGTCCTCATCTGGCACACCCCAACAAATTTGCAAGAGAATGGCAGATGAGGGGGATGTTAGTTCATAAATAGCGCTGCTGCAGCAAGACCCTACCCCTGTCTGCTTCAGCAAGGTGGGGAATAGGAGTGCAGAGCAGGCTAGACAGGTGTTCGTAGTTGGGAACTCACTTATTAGGGGAACAGACAGGGCAATCTGTCACAAAAAATGGGATCATCGAACAGTATGTTGTTTACCTGGGGCCCGAGTTCGACATATCACGGATTAGGTTGACAGATTGCTGGGTGGGGCTAGTGAGAATCCAACTGTTATGGTCCAGTTTGGTACCATTGCAAAAACACAGTGGTGCCGTTAGTTATATAGTACTGGCTCAGTCTAAGCCTTCCAGGTGGAGCTTTTCTTAATCTCCCCTATTAGCGTACGTCAATTATAACAAAAAGGCTTGGCATAAAACGAACTCACGTTATGTTTCATTTGCTTACTTTAATCCTTTTGCGTTTATAGCATGCATATTCAAACATTTGTAAACATGCTAATATTCATCACAGTATATGCACTTAAATTATGAGCCAGTACTTAGCTGTTGTATTACAGTCTCAAATCCTTATAGCAGTTCCATGGTGGAGATATTAATAGAGCTGGATGTTGACGAGCGCACAGCTTTAGTTGCGACGTTTCGGAAAAGACATTTTCCTTTCTCAGGCATGCGCACTCAATGTTCCATGCACCTTTTAACTGCACTCACAATCCAGGTGAACATTAAGGCTATGTTCACACGGTGTATTTGCAGGGGGCGGGGTGGGAGCGGGGGAGTGAGCGGGGGGGCCGGCACTTCACCGGCCCATAGTCATTGCTAGCGGCGCGTATACGGCGCTAGAAAGTGACCTGTCAATTATCTCCCTGCCCGGCGGATTCGCCGAGCAGGGAGAGGAGACATAATGGATAGTTCTCTATGAGAACTGTGCATTACCGTAGTTACTGGGACGGATTCAGCCCGTAATTGGCGCACTTCGGCGCGTAATTACGGACTGAATTATGTCCCAGAATAAGCCGTGTGAACATTGCCGAACCCTTGAGGGCTCACTATCTAAAACATACTGCATATCATAAACATATACTATAAACAAGCACATATATTTTTTACAAAAAGCAACGTAGATGAAAAGCCTCATTAAGACCCTTCGGGGTCAACGTTTCTAACCTAGATATCCAAAACGCCTTGTGTTGTAATAATTTAGTTTTCATGCAACTAACATCTTGTGTAAAGACCTCCTCAATTATACACCAACGTAGGTCAGTGACCGTATGCCTATTATCAAAGAAACGAGTCGTCCTGTGAAAGTTAGAATTAGTGAGCACAAATCCACCATTTTTTTTTAAGGTGATAAAATACATCAAACGTCTAAGGAAATACCAACTAAGAAATACAGCGAAACAGCGCTTGCCCAGCATTTCCTTGATAATAGGCATACAATGGAACATTGAGTGCGCATGCCTGAGAAAGGAAAATGTCTTTTCCGAAACGTCGCAACTAAAGCTGTGTGCTCGTCAACATCCAGCTCTATTAATATCTCCACCATGGAACTGCTATAAGGATTTGAGACTGTAATACAACAGCTAAGTACTGGCTCATAATTTAAGTGCATATACTGTGATGAATATTAGCATGTTTACAAATGTTTGAATATGCATGCTATAAACGCAAAAGGATTAAAGTAAACAAATGAAACATAATGTGAGTTCGTTTTATGCCAAGCCTTTTTGTTATAATTGACCAGTTTGGTACCAATCACAAAGTTAGGGGTAGGTGGAGTGTCCTTAAAAACAATTTCGGGGAATTAGGCCAAAAGCTCAAGACAAAGACCTCCAAGGTAGTATTTTCAGAAATACTACCTGTACCACGGGCCACACCAGAGAGGCAGCGGGAGATGAGAGAGGTGAATAAGTGGCTCAAAAATTGGTGTAGAAGAGAGGGATTTGGGAAACTGGGCTGACTTCTGTCTTGGCTACAGACTCTATGATGGGGACGGGCTGCACCTAAATGGGGAGGGTGCAGCTGTATTGGGGGACAAAATGGCCAGGAAGTTGGAGGAATATTTAAACTAGGGACTGTGGGGAGGACAACTACACATATAGCGTGCAGGATAGTGAAGATAGAGAGCTGGGAATTAGTAATAAATCATGGAGTGGAGTGGAGTGGAGGGAGGGGGTGTAGCAATAGTTAAAAAGGACAGAGTTAAAAGAATGAAAAATGAAAAATCTCTAAAATGCATGCTGACCAATGCCCGGAGCCTCACCAACAAGATAACTGAGACATGACTGGATGAGACCTTTGACTGGGCGGTTAACTTACAGGGTTACAGTTTATTTAGAAGAGATCGTAAACACCAGAAGGGGGAGGTGTCTGTCTCTATGTAAAGTCCTGTCTGAAGCCAACACTGCAGGAAGATCTAGATACAGGAAATCAGCATGTGCAGTCATTATGGGTAGATATACATGGGGGTGAACAATAAGAAAATTCTTCTAGGGGTCTGCTACAGGCTCCAAAATATAACAGAACCCATGGAAGATGTACTGAGGCAGCTAATCAGAATTAGGTTGTTATTATGGGCGACTTTAACTACCCAGACATAAATTGGGAATCTGAAACCTGTAGCTTTCATTTTGTCAATAATTAAACATAATTACTTTGCGAGGAATACATGCGGAAACTTTTCAAGGAAACGGGCATCAACAACTGGCGCGGACGACAGGAAGAGGAATCCTTAAAAAGCCCTCGCCCGATGCGCATTGGTAGAGGAAAAATTACCTGTAGCGCTGGCCCTTTAAATCCAGACAAGCGACACACACGTGCCCCTAGTGGCCGGCAGAGGAAGAAGCGTCTCATAGCAGAGGGAAGTACAGTTGAGCGCAGGACCGAGAGGAAGCAGGACGGGGCTGGGTATGTATCAACGCGGCGGGTAGAGTGCGAAGGTGCCTGTGGCCAGAGGTGCGGAGTGTTATGTGGCAAACTTTGTATGACAGTTTGGCACCAAACTTTGGTGAATTAAGATTTGTTGTCAGGCAAACATTGCATCAAGTTTAGCTGTATGCCTGTTCATACTTCTATGGAACCGGCAATATACGGCAAAAAATGGCAAAGGCGAATTTATAGATGCCACCCTTTGTTTATAAGCCATTGAATAATGATGATAATTGTTTTGTCATCATGGCTTTATAATAAACTGTTTGCTGGGCAACTTGTTGTTTTCAGTGGTACAATAAGTATTTTTAATTGCTCTCTATTTCTATTCTTGGGAGGTGTGATGAACAAGAAAAAGTTAATCTGGCATTGTTTTAGTTTTTTACAATGTTCACTGTCCAGGAAAAATAATGCATTCATTTTATAGTATGGGTCATTACACATTTTTTATTCTGTGTACTTTTTCAGTAATAAAAGAAGAGCAACAGACAAAAGAGTCAATGAGAAACCCTTGGAGTAAGGCCATGCTCACACGGCTTAAACCAGGACGTATTTCGGTCCGTAATTACGCGCCGGAGTGCGCCTATTACGGGCTGAAAACGTCCTGGTCATTACGGTAATCCACAGTTCTCATAGAGAACTATGGATTACGTCTCCTCTCCCCGCTCGGCAAAGACGCCGAGGGGGGAGATAATTGACAGGTCACTTTCTAGCGGCGTATACGCGCCGATAGTAAAAGTGTCTTGGGCCTGAGAAGTGCCAGCCCCGCTCCTACCCCGGGCAACAGGCCTAATTGCGGGGCTTAATTGCGTCCCGCAGTTAAGCCGTGTGAACATAGCCTAAGACTAAAATCTGCACAGGAACTACTAGCCTCTAACAAACATACCCAATAATTGTGCCAAGGATAGCAACAGTAAATGAACTCCGTATATATTTTCCTGAAGTCACCATGCATTAATTTCTCTTATCTGAAGTCCATAGGGGTTAGTGCCCCACACACCTACAATTAACATCACACTCATTTAACTCTCCTTTCAAACTGTGCCCTCCTCTCTTTAGTATGTAAGCAAATGTATTAGTGATTTTACTATTAACATTAACTGTTGTTACACATCTTGTTGTTACAACAAATCAGTTGCTTGTATAAGGAGGTGTTACCAGGAAGTTAGTCAGAATGTGGCTGAAGGCACATGGCATATATATACATATGATATGTACAGAGGAAAGAAAATAAATAGAACAGAGGAGCCTCAAAGTAGTCTGTAAAGAGTGCTGTACAAAGGTGATGTAAGCTCCAACTCAGCCCCAGTGAGATGCGCTTAAGGAGATAAAATGTCAAAATAGAGGACCATTGTGTGTAAGGCAGGACTAAGAGACTGTGTAGTCAATCTAGAAGTTTGTTTTTGTTGTCATGCTCTGGTCTTGTGAATGTGCTGTGTGTGTGATATACAAGTGATTCATATGTGTACCCTTATGTACCTAGTTAGTTGAGGACTAGCAGGCCTTGATACTTGTGGGAGCTCTTAAAGGGGTTGTCTCACTACATTGATTCATCTTACCTCAGTCCTGTTTTCTTGATTTCATTTTGAATTCAGGGGCATGTTTACTGGCTTCTACTAGGCTGCAGTAGAAGCCAGGTCTGTAGCTATAGCAACCAGTGCTGGCAGCCTATCAGGAGAGATCAAACAGGTCTGTAGCTATAGCGACCTGAGGAGCTGAGCAGCCCATACAAGAGGGGATATCTCAGAATAGATAGGACACTGTTAATGGACATATATAGCAAAGTGACTTGTTTTTGCAAGATCTTTAACATAAAAAGCAATCCTTCTAACGAGGCAACCCCTTTAAGCCTGTCTGCAGGATTACCACTGAGAGCAATTAAAAAGCCTTATTGTACCACTGAAAACAACAAGCTGCCCAGCAAAAAGTTTATTATAAAGCCATGATGACAAAAAAATTGTCATCATTATTTAATGGCTTAAAAAAAGGGTGACAGCTATAAATTGGCGTTTGCCATTTTTTTGTGGAATAGAACAGTGTCATGGTAAGGGTGGAAATAAAGTGTAAACAATAGAGTGATTCAGGCATCCAAAGATTTGTATAGATAAACCATATTCGGTACCTTCAGAGCATGTTGTGAGCCTATGTAAGGGTTATACCTGGACTTGTACCTGGGTGTACCAGAGTGGATTCATTTACTTTGGATGGGCATCGATGGGTTAGAGAGTGAAGAGAACATGATGGGCTAAAGGTAGTGACAAGAGATTACTGAGTCACACCACATGCTTTAGAGAAACTAATATGCAGTTCTATAATGCCTTGCAAGGCCCTGTAGAATATCACTAGGAGCAGATGGTGAACTGACTGTGGAGTTGTTGCAACTTTAGTGTACTGTGACTGGTCTTATTTGCTGGAAGGCACAACTTGTCACTGAAAAAATATGGACTAATTGGGAATGGTCAGCTCTGGGGATTCTGTATGAGCTGTAGGAGACATCAACCTCTGAGAAGACAAGGTAGACTCATTAATACTAAACCCATAACTATGGAAGGCTACAACTATGACTGGTAGTAACTGGTGAGTAGTCTGTAGTTAAAGGGGTTTTGCCAGGACGTGCCTTATCTGCTAAGAATCAAATGTAAACAAACCAAGCTGAGCTGAAAAAGAGAGAGACACAGCCAGAGCACAGAGCCGTGCATAAGGGATGGTGTGAAATGTTCACTCAAATAATCAAACTACAACTAGTGGATTCTGTATACAAAAGACAACACTTTTTCTCCACAGCAGCTTGAAAGCTTCTTCATGTTCTCTGTCATCAGATGAAGCAGGGATCTACTCAGATAATCACACTTCAACTAGTGGATTCTGTATACAAAAGACAACACATTTCTACCCGGTGCCTTGAAAGCTTCTTCAGCTCCCTCTCATTAGATAAGAAGTGTGATCTGCACAAGCCCGGCCAGCAGCTGCCAGGTTGTATCTAATAGAATCTTTTAAGTAACTAAGGGCAGGAAAGGCAGCCTGTAGCTCTCTCAGACTGCAATTTTTGTAATCACCTATATTTAGAAAAGTGATTAAATACCCATTTTGGAGGATCCCACGTCAACATTACATCGTGGCAAAACCCCTTTAATGTTTGGCTACCTTAAAGGGGATTTATCGTTTGAGCTGCTCGTGCTGTTCTGCTAATTTTCTCAGATTGAGTTTGAAATCCAGGGGCGTGTTCTTCCTCTCAGCAGGTGTGTCTCCCCTCCCACGAGGCGTGTCTCTCCTCACTGAAGAACTGTGACATCATCATTTTGTTTGAAGCAGGGGATGCAGAGGGTTGTCTGGATATAACAGCTCTGTAGCCTCCTGCATGCTTATGTTTGCAGCCTTGAGGCTCCACAAGCTGCAGCAAGTACCTATTATATCTATTATATCTCTTAGTTTACACACTGAAAGCCAGCAGCTTTAACTTCTGTTCTAGTGATATTCAACCAAATTGTACTGACAACAGGCAGAGACCTTTACTCAACTAGAAGGCCAAATGTCAGCTTCAAGTAAAGACCTCTGCTTGCTGTCAGTGATATGAGTGAAAACAGTGGGGGGGAGGAGCAAATCAGCTTTCAGAGAAGAACCTGCTTGACCTGTAACTGACTTGGGCTGATGGTGTAGCGGTAGAGTGTTGGTTTTACAACGAAGGGGTTTGGAGTTCTAGTCCCATCATATGGTTTATTTCCCCTCCCCCCTAAATTCTACACATATGTATAGAGAGCTAAAAATATATAAGCCAATCTCTATAATGATATATATACATATACATAGCTCCCCTATATCATGTCTCATCCCTGAGAGTATATGCATTGTATCACATATGTTGGAAGTGCTTGGTGTGACTGTGAGGATGGGACACTATATAGGGGAGCTTTCTGTGTGTGTGTGTGTGTATACATATAAAATTATAGATGTCTACACATATATTTTCATATATTTACATATGTGTACAATTTATAAAAAACAAACAAACAAAAAAAAACGATGGGGACTTGAACTCCCAACCTCTGTCTTTTCAAGCTGATCACCTATGCACCGTACTATACAAGCAGCTCATACAGATACAGTGTTGAATCCTTATGTTATACAATACAGATGATGATGTCATAAGGAGGCGTGGCTTGCATTCGATCTGAGGAACAGAACCAGGGCTGAACTAAATATTAGGAAGCAAATCACAGCAAAGGGGGCTGTGGCCCAACCCAGGCTTTAGATTTAGCCCTAGGCACTTACAGATTAGCTAATATCTGCTATACTAAATGATTTAGGTAATACAAACCAATTGCAAAAGTGTTTATTTTTACTGTCCCCATCATTACATGTTTATTATTTGTAGCGGAAAAACCCCTTTAAATGCTTTCCTTTTGTTATTTATTGCTTCCTTTACATCTTTGTTGATCCATATTGTTTTTTTCCTGTTTCTAACCCATGAGGTATGTACCTTTCACAGTGAGAGATTTTAAAAAATGTCCCATTTATTAACTGTTCTATTAGTTTTGAAGATCTTGTCCCAGTTAATGTGGTTTAGGGCCTCTCTAAGCAGATTAAAATTAGCCTCCTGAAATTGAATGTTTTTGTGGCTCCTCCACAAAATACTCTTTTAAAGGATAATTGGTAATATATTATATTGTGGTTACTATTTCCTAAGTGAACCCCAACCTGAACCTTTGTTACTCTGTCAGGTCTGTTAGTCAATATTAAGTCCATAGGTTTCAGTTTCCCAATTTATTTTTGGGTAGTTGAAGTCAGCCATAATAACAACCTCATTATGATTAGCTGCCTCATTTATTTGCCATCTTCCATGGGCTTTGTTATATTTGGTAGCCTATAGCAGATCCCTAAAATAATTTTATTATTGTCGTTACTCCCATGTATATCTACCCATAATGACTCCACATAGTTACATAGTTAGATAGTTACATAATTAGTACGGTTGAAAGAAAACACGTGTCCATCAAGTTCAACCAAGGGTGGGGAAAATGTGAGTGATGGGAGAGAGACAAGGACATTATGCCCAACCTCACCACTGGTTAATTACCTTGAAACCCACAAGGCAAGAACCAATCTTCTCCAGTGGAGATCGTATCTCTGACCCCAGAGCCTCCACCAGCCAGATCCAGAATTTTACATGGCTACATACGCATTAATATTCTTTAGTTCCAGGTAGATATCTACGCCTTTCTTGAAACTCTCTACAGTTCCTGCCGTGACCAGCTCCTCAGGCAGGCTATTCCACAGATTCACAATTCTACAGTGAAGAATGCTCTTCTCCTCTGGAGATTGAATCCTTTTTTCTCTAGTCGAAGGGAATGTCCCCTTGTCTTTTGAGGGGGCTTCAATTAAAATAATTTTTCCTATAGTTTTTGTAGCGACCATTTATATATTTATATAAATTAATCATGTCCCCCCGAAGCCGTCTTTTCTCAAGACTAAACTCCTCATAACTAAGATGCTCCATTGCCATTATAAGCTTGGTTGCTCGTCTTTGTACTCTCTCTAGCTCCATTACATCTCTTCTATAAACTGGGGCCCAGAACTGAGGACGCACCAATGCTTTGTACAGCGGTAGAATGACATCCTTGTCCCGCGAGTCCATGCCTCTTTTAATACACGCCAATATCTTACTTGCCCTAGAGGCAGCTGATTGACATTGCATGCTGTTCTGTAGTCTATGATCTACAAGAACGCCAATATCTTTCTCAATAAGCGGTTCTCCAAGTTTTTCTCCCCCTAGGACATATGATGCCTGTAGATTATTTCTCCCCAGATGCAGAACCTTACATTTATCCACATTGAACCCCATTTTTCCAAGTGGATGCCCAAGCACTCAGTGTGTCCAGGTCTGCTTGCAATTTATGAGTATCTTCCATAGATTGCACTACCCTGCATAGCTTGGCGTCATCTGCAAAAATAGAAACCGTGCTATCGATCCCTTCCTTTATATCGTTAATAAATACATTAAATAAGAGAGGACCTAATACTGAGCCCTGCGGCACACCACTCACAACTGGAGACCACTCAGAGTAGGAGTCATTTACCACCACGCTCTGAGTACGATCCAGCAGCCAGTTTTTAATCCAATTACACACTGTTATCTCTAACCCAGTGGATTCTAATTTACTCAACAAACACTTATGCAGTACAGTGTCAAATGCCTTTGCAAGGTCTAAAAATACAATATCCACAGCTGCCCTGCTATCCAGACTTCTACTCACCTCTTCATAAAAAGAAATCAGATTGGTCTAACAGCTTCTGTCCTTAGTAAATCCATGCTGGCAATCACTAATAATATTGTGTTTGTCAACAATACTCCTGTATATAGTCCCTTATGAGCCCCTCAAACATTTTTCCCACAACAGATGTTAACTTACTGGTCTATAATTACCTGGGCAAGACTTGGAACCTTTTTTTGAAGATGGGAACTACATTTGCCTTGCGCCAGTCTCCTGGTACTATACCAGTCACCAGGGAATCTCTAAATATAATGTACAGGGGCACAGAGAAAACCGAGCTGAGCTCTTTAAGAACTCTTGGGTGAATGCCATCAGGGCCTGGAGCCTTGTTCACATTCAGTTTCTTTAACTTGGCTTTGACTTTTTCTACACTGAGCCAATTAATTATAGCAGATGATGTATTAACAGTACTGCCACCACCTACTTCTGCACTTGGCCCACCCCCATCAACTACTATTTCATTGATATACTGAGCTGAAGAACCTATTTAGTTCCTCTGCCTTCTCTTGGTCACCAGTGACCAGCTCCCCATCACAGGTTTTTAATGGTCTTACTTGCTCTGACTTTGGCTTTTTGGCATTTATATGCTTAAAGAATTTATTGGGGTTAGTCTTGCAGTCCTTGGCCACCTGCCTTTCATTTTGAATTTTAGCTGCTTTTATCACTTTATTACAGATGACATGCTTGTCATTTTATTTTTTACAGTTCCAGGAGGAATAACAGAGAAGAAGAACAACGTAAAGTTTTGAAACAAGATGTTTCAGAATTATTAGTTAATGTCCCATATACATATTTACTAAAACAGACAAGTCAGAAGAGGAAAAAGGCCCTCATTAGATCATATATGGCTCTACAATTGGATCTGTAAATCAACTACTACTGATCAATAACTACGATTGAATTCTTGAATGTAGTGAACTGAAATAATATTAAAATTCGACGCCCATTTAATTACAGCCACACCAGGATCATGTTATAAGACGTCTCTTGTTTATTTATGAAAATGGATATGAAATGTCTGATGTCCATAGCAAAGAGACTTTGGTGAATGTTTTATTGTGTAGATCATCTCCTTATAAGCCATCAGGATACTTCAATCAATCAATTCCTTTGAATGAGAATTGGCTTTTCTGAAATGATGTTTAAAATAGATTGAAATCAAAGATTCTTTGAACGGATACACAGCATCTCACACAAGTGAGTACACCCCTCACATTCTTGTTAATATTGTATTATATCTTTTCATGAGACAACGCTGAAGATATGATACTTTTATACAAAGTAATGTAGTCAATGTACAGTTTGTATAACAGTGTAAATTTGGTGTGTCCTCAAAATAACCCAACACACAGCTATCAAAGTCTGAACCACTGACAACAACAGTGAGTACACCTCTAAGTGAAAATGGACAAATTTTTCCCAATTTGACATTTTCCCTCTGCGGTGTCATGCTACTCATTAGTGTTACAAGGTCTCAGGTGTGAATGGGGAACAACTGTGTTAAGTTTGGTGTTTTTGCTCTGACATTCTCTCATATCAGTCACTGGAAGTTCAACATGGCACCTCATAGCAAAGAACTGTCTGAAGATCTGTAAAAAGGATTTGTTGTTCTACATAAAGATGGCATAGGCTTTCAGAAGACTGCCCACACCCTGAAACTAAGCTGCAGCATGGTGGCCAAGACCATACAGTGGTTTAACAAGACAGGTTCCACTCAGAACAGGTCCTGCCATGGTCCACCAAAGAAGTTGAGTGCACGTGCTCAGCATCATATCCAGAGATTGTCTTTCTAAAATAGATGTATGAGTACTGCCAGCATGGCTTTAGAGGTTTAAGGGATGGAGAGTCAACCTGTCAGTGCTCTGACCATACGCTTCACACTGCATCAAGTTGATCTGCATGGCTGTTGTCCCAGAAAAAGCCCTTCAAAGGTGATGCACAA
>JAODAL010030579.1:0-49718 GCA_025379985.1 Phyllomedusa bahiana
CTATTCTCCGCCCTCTTCCTCTATTCTCCGCCCTCTTCCTCTATTCTCCGCCCTCTTCCTCTATTCTCCGCCCTCTTCCTCTATTCTCCGCCCTCTTCCTCTATTCTCCGCCATCTTCCTCTATTCTCCATTATTCTCCGCCCTCTTCCTCTATTCTCCGCCCTCTCCCTCTATTCTCCGCCCTCTCTCTCTATTCTCCGCCCTCTCTCTCTATTCTCCGCCCTCTTCCTCTATTCTCCGCCCTCTTCCTCTATTCTCCGCCCTCTTCCTCTATTCTCCGCCCTCTTCCGCAACCAATGATTTTTCAGTTTTTCCATCTTTGGATCTGAGTGAGGCTCATTTTTTTGCTGAAATGTACTACTACTACACTGTGCTACAGAATCCTGCTGCTCCACACTGTACTGCACTAAAGTATGCTGAAACTTCACATTGAACTGCACTACTCCACACTTTACTCCACTATGGCATACTGCAACTTCACACTGCACTACATTACGGTACTACTCTGCACTGCACTATAGTGCAACACAGTATACTGCTGCTCCACACTGCGCCACACTACAGTATACTGCTTCTCCACACTGCACTACAGTATACTGCTGCTCCACGCTGCACTGCAATACAGTATACTGCTGCTCCACGCTGCACTGCACTACAGTATACTGCTGCTCCACACTGCGCCGCACTACAGTATACGACTGCTCCACACTGCGCTGCAATCCAGCACACTGCTGCTCCACACTGCACTACAGTATACTGCTGCTCCACACTGCACTACACTACAGTATACTGCCTTTCCACACAGCACCGCACTACAGTATACTGCTGCTCCACACAGCGCCGCACTACAGTATACTGCTGCTCCACACTGTGCTGCACTACAGTATACTGCTGCTCTTCACTGCCCTGCAATACAGTATACTGCTGCTCCACACTGCGCTGCAATACAGTACACTCCTGCTCCACACTGCGCCGCACTACAGTATACTGCTACTCTACCCTGCGCTGAACTTCAGTATACTGCTGCTCCACACTGCGCCGCACTACAGTATACTGCTGCTCCTCACTGCGCCACACTACAGTATACTGCTGCTCCACACTGCGCTGCAATACAGTACACTGCTGCTCCACACTGCGCTGCACTACAGTACACTCCTGCTCCACACTGCGCCGCACTACAGTATACTGCTGCTCTACACTGCGCTGCACTACAGTATACTGCTGCTCCACACTGCGCTGCAATACAGTATACTGCTACTCCACACTGCGCTGCACTACAGTACACTCCTGCTCCACACTGCGCCGCACTACAGTATACTGCTACTCTACACTGCGCTGCACTACAGTATACTGCTGCTCCACACTGCGCCGCACTACAGTATACTGCTGCTCCTCACTGCGCCACACTACAGTATACTGCTGCTCCACAGCGCCACACTACAGTATACAACAGATCAACACTCCGCTGCACTACAGTATACAGCTGCTCCACACTGCACTACAGTATACTGCTGCTCCACACTCCCCTACACTATAATGCTGCGCCACACTGCACTCCAGTATAATGCGTCTCGCCCCTGCACTACAGTATACTGCTGCTCCACACTGCGCCACACTACAGTACACTCCTGCTCCACACTGCGCCACACTACAGTATACTACTGCTCCACACTGCGCTGCACTACAGTATACTGCTGCTCCACACTGCACTGCAGTATACTGCTGCTCCACACTGCACTACAGTATACTGCTGCTCCACACTGCACTACAGTATACTGCTGCTCCACACTGCGCTGCACTACAGTATACTGCTGCTCCACACTGCACTACAGTATAATGCTGCTCCACACTGCACTGCAGTATACTGCTGCTCCACACTGCACTACAGTATACTGCTACACCACACTGCGCTGCACTACAGTACACGCCTGCTCCACACTGCGCCGCACTACAGTATACTGCTGCTCCACACTGCGCCGCACTACAGTATTCTGCTGCTCCACACTACCGTATACTACTGCTCCACACTGCGCTGCACTACAGTATACTGCTGCTCCTCACTGCTCAACACTACAGTATACTGCTGCTCCACACAGCGCCGCACTACAGTAAACTGCTGCTCCTCACTGCCCTGCAATACAGTACACTGCTGCTCCACACTGCGCTGCACTACAGTACACTCCTGCTCCACACTGCACTGCAGTATACTGCTGCTCCACACTGCACTACAGTACACTGCTGCTCCACACTGTGCTGCACTACAGTACACTGCTACTCAACACTGCGCTGCACTACAGTATACTGCTGCTCCACACTGCGCCGCACTACAGTAAAATGCTGCACCACACTACACTAAACTACTGCTCCACACTGCGCTGCACTACAGTAAACTGCTGATCAACACTGCACTACAGTATAATGCTGCTCCACACTGCACTACAGTATACTGCTGCTCCTCACTGCACTACAGTATACTGCTGCTCCACACTGCACTACAGTATACTGCTGCTCCACACTACAGTATACTGCTGCTCCACACAGCGCCGCACTACAGTATACTGCTGCTCCACACTGCGCTGCACTACAGTATACTGCTGCTCCTCACTGAGCTGCAATACAGTACACTGCTGCTCCACACTGCGCTGCACTACAGTACACTCCTGCTCCACACTGCGCCGCACTACAGTATACTGCTACTCTACACTGCGCTGCACTACAGTATACTGCTTCTCCACACAGCGCTGCACTACAGTATACTGCTGCTCCACACAGCGCAGCACTACAGTATACTGCTGCTCAACACTGCGCTACACTACAGTATACTGCTGCTGCACACTGCACTACAGTATGCTGCTCCACACTGCACTTCAGTAGACCGCTTCTCCACACTGCACTACAGTACACTGCTGCTCCACACTGCGCCTCACTACAGTATACTACTGCTCCACACTGCACTGCACTACAGTACACTGCTGCTCCACATTGCGCTGCACTAAAGTACACTGCTGCTCCACATTGCGCTGCACTACAGTATACTGCTGCTCCACACTGCGCTGCACTACAGTATACTGCTGCTCCTCACTGCCCTGCACTACAGTATACTGCTGCTCCACATTGCGCTGCACTACAGTACACTGCTGCTCCACACTGAGCTGCACTACAGTACACTGCTACTCCACACTGCGCTGCACTACAGTATACTGCTGCTCTACACTGCGCTACACTACAGCATACTGCTGCTCCACATTGCGCTGCACTACAGTACACTGCTGCTCCACATTGCGCTGCACTACAGTATACTGCTGCTCCACACAGCGCTGCACTACAGTATACTGCTGCTCCACACTGCGCTGCACTACAGTATACTGCTGCTCCACACTGCGCTGCACTACGGTACACTGCTGCTCCACACTGCGCTGCACTTCAGTACACTGCTACTCCACACTGTGGTGAACTACAGAATACTGCTGCTCCACACTGCGCTACACTACAGTATATTGCTGCTCCACACTGCGCTGCACTACAGTATACTGCTGCTCCACACTGCGCAGCACTACAGAATACTGCTGCTCCACACCGCACAGCACTACAGTATACTGCTGCTCCACACTGCACTGCACTACAGTATACTGCTGCTCCACACTGCGCTGCACTGCTATCGCTGTACTGACTACATTACTGCTACCACATCTGCACTACAGTATACTTTCTACACTCATCAACTGCTGTACGCCGCACTACAGTATACTGATGCTCCACACTGCACTACAGTATACTGCTGCTCCACACTGCGCCGCACTACAGTATACTGATGCCTCCACATGCCCCTACATATACTGCAGTAACTGCGTACTACCCCAAACTGTGCCCCTGCACTACAGTATACTGCTGCTCCACAATTGCTGCCCACAACAGTATACTGCTGCTCAACGCCGCACACAGTATACTGATCCACCTCACCCGTATACTGCTACTCCACACTGTGCTGCACTACAGTATACTGCTGCTCCACATTGCGCCACACTACAGTATACTGCTGCTCCACACTGCGTTGCACTACAGTATACTTCTGCTCCACACTGCACTGCAGTATACTGCTGCTCCACACTGCACTGCACTACAGTATACTGCTGCTCCACACTGCGAAGCACTACAGTATACTGCTGCTCCACACTACAGTATACTGCTGCTCCACACTGCATTGCACTACAGTATACTGCTGCTCCACACTGCACTGCACTACAGTATACTGCTGCTCCACACTGCACTACAGAATACTGCTGCTCCACGCTGCACAACAGTATACTGCTGCTCCACGCTGCACTACAGTATACTGCTGCTCCACACTGTACTACAGTATACTGCTGCTCCACACTGCGAAGCACTACAGAATACTGCTGCTCCACACTGCACAGCACTACAGTATACTGCTGCTCCACACTGCACTACAGTATACTGCTGTTCCACACTGCACTGCCCTACAGTATACTGCTGCTCCACACTGCACTACAGTATACTGCTGCTCCACACTGCACTGCCCTACAGTATACTGCTGCTCCACACTGCACTACAGTATACTGCTGCTCCACACTGCACTACAGTATACTGCTGCTCCACACTGCGCCACACTACAGTATACTGCTGCTCCACATTGCGCCGCACTACAGTATACTGCTGCTCCACACTGCGTTGCACTACAGTATACTGCTGCTCCACACTGCACTACAGTATACTGCTGCTCCACACTGCACTGCACTACAGTATACTGCTGCTCCACACTGCGCCACACTACAGTATACTGCTCCTCCACACTGCGCCTCACTACAGTATACTGCTGCTCCACATTGCGCTGCACTACAGTACACTGCTGCTCCACACTGCACTACAGTATACTGCTGCTCCACAATGTGCTACAGTATACTGCTGCTCCACGCTGCTCTACAGTATTCTGCTGCTCCACTCTGCGCTACAGTATTCTGCTGCTCCACGCTGCGCTACAGTATGCTGCTGCTCCACGCTGCACTACAGTATACTGCTGCTCCACGCTGCGCTACAGTCTACTGCTGCTCCACGCGGGCGTTTACAGTATACTGCTGCTCCCGCTGCGCTACAGTAATGCTGCTGCCCCCACGCTGGCGCTACAGTATGCTGCTGCTCCACGCTGCGCTACAGTAATACTGCTGCTCCACGCTGCGCTACAGTATACTGCTGCTCCACGCTGCACTACAGTATACTGCTGCTCCACCTGCACTACAGTATACTGCTGCTCCACGCTGCACTACAGTATACTGCTGCTCCACGCTGCACTACAGTATACTGCTGCTCCACGCTGCACTACAGTATACTGCTGCTCCACACTGCACTACAGTATACTGCTGCTCCACGCTGCGCTCCTCGTGTTTCTGCTTCTTGGAGAGTTTTGGCGCCGGATGAATCGGATTTCTCCCCATTCCTGGGATGACTCTTATATAATCTTATCACTGCTGCAGTATAATGTACAGTGTGGCGGAGGCCGGGGGCAGCCAAGGTAACTGGGGGCCCCCAACTCTTCCCAGCCGCCTGCGGTTTCCTGTGGAGGGAAGTTCTGGTTCAGACTACATTAACCCATAGTTGCCAACTTTTGAAAGTGAAAAAGCAGGAGACTCTAGTGGGCGGCGCGCATAGCGCGGCGCGGCAAAAATTTGCATGGACACGCCCATCTTGTCGGTATGCCACGCCCCTTCAAAAAGCCACACCCACTACACCTAACTGCATAACGGGTTTGGAAGAAAGCCAGGTAGATGCCCTTATAGCCAGGTAGTAGCCCCCATAACCAGGTAGTGCCCCTTACAGGCTGGTAGATGCCCCCTGTAGCCAAGTAGATGCCCCCTCTGTAGCCAGGTAGAGCCAAATTTGTAGCCAGGGAGATGCCCCCTCTGTTGCCAGGTAGTTGCCCCCCTTTTTTAGCCAGGTAGGTGCCCCCATGGTTTGCCAAGTAGTGCCCCCATTGTTAGCCAGGTAGTTCCCCCATCTGTTAGCCAGGTAGTGCCCCCATTGTTGCCAGGTAGTGCCCCCATTTGGGTTTCCAGGTTGTGCCCCAATTTGTTGCCAGGTAGTGCCCCCCTTTGTTTGCCAGTTTGTGCCCCCATCTTTAGCAAGGTAGTGCCCCATCTTTTAGCCCGGTAGTGCCCCCATCTTTTAGCCAGGCTGTGCCCCCATCTGTTAGCCAGGGAGTGCCCCCCTCTGTTAGCCAAGTAGTGCCCCCATCGTTAGCCAAGTAGTGCCCCCATCGTTAGCCAGGTAGTGCCCCATCTGTTAGCCAGGTAGTGCCCCATCTGTTAGCCAGGTAGTGCCCCCATTGGTTGCCAGGTAGTGCCCCCATGGGTTGCCAGGTAGTGGCCCCATTGTGGGCAGGTAGTGCCCCCATCTGTTAGCCAGGTAGTGGGCCCCCTTTGTTGCCAGGGAGTGCCCCCTTTGTTGCCAGGTAGTGCCCCCATTGTTGCCAGGTAGTGCCCCCTATGTTGCCAGGTAGTGCCCCCATCTGTTAGCCAGGTAGTGCCCCCATTGTTGCCAGGTAGATGCCCCCATTGTTGCCAGGTAGTTGCCCCCTCTGTTAGCCAGGTAGAGCCCCCTAAAGCTAATAAAAATAAAATAATAAAATCCACTTACCTCACCAGGCTCCTGCAGCGTGGCCGCTCCCGACCGTCTCCTCAGCGGCGCAGGGGAAGTGAGAGCAGCCGCGCGTCACTCCCCTGCAGCCGCGCGTCACTTCCCCCTGCGCCGCTGAACTGTATGTGCGGCGCACACACCGGCGCCGTAAAATACAGGGGGAGGAGGGAGGAGGGAGCGATCCCATCCTGCCTCCTCCCCGCACAGTGAGACCGCGGGCGGGTGAGCGCCGCTGTGGCCGCTTCACCCGCCTGTAGACGGTCCCGCGGCGCAAGAGTAGCGCACCAGCGCTACTCTTGCGCCGCGTAATTTAAAGGGCCCCCGCCGCCTGCAGGCGGCGGGAGGAAAAGCCAACTCCCCCAGGAGGGGGGGAGGGGACCCCAAATAGCGGACCCCCCGCCAAAAACGGGAGAGTTGGCATGTATGCATTAACCCCTCCTGTGCTGGAATCTCTGCCTGCTGCCCCCCCCTCATGCTGCGCCCCAGACCCCAAACTGCACAGCGGGGGCAGGAGGACGAGGTAACACGGAGCTCATCACAACCGGCGAAAAACAGAAGTGACCATCCACATATCACATAGGTCAACCCCCCCTGACTCCTTGGGGCCCCCTTAACCTGCAGGGGTTTGGGACGGGGCCAGTCTGAGGGGTGTGTGAGCTGTGTACCCTGCTCAGGGGGGCACCAAAGATGACCCTGCTGACCAACACCAGCTATTGTGCAGCGGGGAAAAAAAGTATTTCCCCCCCTTTGTGCGGGTTTTCTCCCACTTGAGACGGTCCGTAATGACTTCAAGGTCACCTCAACTAGAGACAAAAATGAGGAAACAAATCCAGAAAATCCCATTGTCTGACGGGGAAGAATTTATCTGCAAATTAGGGGGAAAATAAGTATTTGGCCCCGACAAACAAGCGAGTTCTGGCTCTCACAACCCCGAACCTCCCCTGTAAAAAGGGTCCTCTGTCCCCCCACTCTTACCGTAGTAATGGCCCTTATAAAATTTACCGTCCACAACCTCTCACACTCCAAACTCCATATGGTGAAACCAAAGAGCTGGGAGGACACCAGAAACAACATTGCAGCCCTGCACCCGGGGACGAATCTGCAAGAGGCGGGAGCTCTGTGGAAGAAACACCTTGGGGGGCAAAATTAGAAAATGGGGACACAAGGGCCCCGATAATCTCCCCCCTCGGGGCCACCAAGACTCACCCCCGGGCACAAGAAAACAAGAACGTGACATCCCCGAACCCCCCGGGGGGGCCCCAGTGACCGCAGAGAGCTGGGACCAACATAAAACCTGCCATCATAACAAAACAACCGCTAGGGATCCTGCAGTGCCAAAGTTCCCCTGCTTAAGCCAGTACATGTCCTCATAACACAATACACCGCCCGGGACGCAGACCCGCATTCCAGCTGCCCCCTGCTTAAAAAACCCAGAAAACCACACGGGAAAAATAGTGACCTGCAGAGAGCTGGACCAACGTAACAAAGGGTAACCATCAGTAACACACTAAAACCCCTAGGGTCCTGCAGTGCCCGATTGTCCCCGCTTAAGCCGTACTGTCCTCAGTTAACAAAACCCACAGCGAGGAACGTATGTACACCGGCGGCGTCCTTTGTGGGTCCCAAAGGGGGGGGTAGGACCAAGCTGCTTTTATCGCACCAGACAGTATACAAAAAGCTGAAAGGCGCTTACCCCTAAAATTGTAAGCGCCAAAAATTGAGCACTTGACTTTATTGTCTGTTTCAAGGGATTTTTTTTTTTTGTGGACCCGATCCTGCGCTTTTTTCTTTTGCAGCCCTAAAGATCTTCCTATCATAGGAAGTTTATACTATTGTTCAGTAACACACTACACCACCAGGGACTCAGATCCTGCAGTGCCAGATGTGTCCCCCTGCTTAAAATCCCAGAACCACACGGAGGGACCTAGTGACCTGCAGAGAGCTGGGACCAACGTCACAAAGGCTACCATCAGTAACACACTACAGGGACTCAGATCCTGCAGTGCCAGATGTGTCCCCCTGCTTAACCCAGCCAAAGAAAACAACTTTTTGGGTTTCCCCTGGACCCAACCGGGCCTAAATGTCACCATTCATCTCTAGAGAGCCGTTATATACCGCAGCGCAGTACAGAGATTGTCATCATTCACATAGGTGTAACTTAGGGGTACGGAGGGGAGTGGTCCCCCCACTTTTTTCTAGGTGGGGGATGGTCCCCCCACTTTTTAACTACTTCAATAAAAAATAATTCATATGAAAGCATGAGAATAAGTGGGGAGAGCAGAGCACAAAGGAGGAAGAAGTTGTTAACCCTTTACCTCCTATATTTCTGTACATCTTGGGAGGACAGAGTAGGCAGCAGCCTCAAGTGTCAGTGCAGAGTGAGAGCAGCTCTGATTGGTAGAGCAGATTCAGCAGGGGCTGCTTCCCCAAATCAGAACCTGCTCACAGTCCAGCCCCACTCTGTATTGGGCCTGCATCATTCCCTTCCATTGTAAAACCATTTCCCCCTTCTCAGCCCTCATCAGAGAAGAAGAGAAGCTCCTGCGGAATGCCAACTGCACCAGACTACAGAACACAGGTAAGGAGGGGACAAGGGTGCAGGGTGTTGTGTGTGCAGGTGAGTAGGGTATGTACTGTATATGTGAGATGTGTATATACTGTACAGCTATGTGTCTAACCATGTCACATCTTCCCTGCCTTTATGCGCTGGGGATAATGAAAGTAAATGGGGCAGGTCCCGCAGCATTTTGGAAGTGTGGACTGGCCAGCACGTACTTCTAAAACAAATGGCATAAAGCAGAGTGCACAGTATGCCCCGCTATATGCTGTGTGAACATACCTTAGGGGTACATTCATGCAGAAGATATGAATGCTCATTCTGGGGCAGATTCAGTGCTGGATCAGCCTCAGAACCGGCGTCCAATCCGGCAGGAAACTGATTTCCATTATAACCTATGTAGAATCAGTGTTGTTGTTTAGATGACACTGATTTTACTTGAGTATTTTCGGCGCACACTGTCAGCGCTTACACAGAATTCTTCGAGGTGTTTTACGCACTAACAGCACTAATGGATACGAGGGAGAAATCTGTCCCGGGCAGTCTGGGTCGTTTGCTCGTCAAAATTCTGCATTTGCAAGTGGGGAATTTCCAACAAGCAAACGACAGTCAGTGCTGAAAAACCATCATGTGAACTCACCCTATGTGTGTAGTGTGTCTGTGTTTAATATATATTTTTATATAAAATATATAAAATATATAATAATAATATATATATATATTAAAAATATACACACAAAACAAAATTTTCCAGGGTACCTTGTCTAATGTAGTCTCGGGGGTTTCAGTGTATAATGTAATAATCTCTGGGGTATGGGTGATATAATCTCTGTTGTAAGTATGTAATGTAATCTCTGGGTACTGTGAATAATGCAGTAATATCTGGGGTATGATGTCTAAACTAATCTCTATAGTGGGTAATGTAGTAATCTTTAGGGTACAGTGAGTAATGTAATAATCTTTGGGGTATGGTGTCATAATCTCTGTTGTACAGTGTGTAATGTAATCTCTGGGGAACTGTAAATAATGCAGTAATATCTGCGATATGGTGAGTAAACTAATCTCTGGGGTACAGTGGATAATGTAGTAATATCTGGGTTACAGGGAGTAATGTAATCTCTGGTGTACGGTCTGTAATGTAATAATCTTTGGGGTATGGTGTAATATATTCTCTGTTGTACAGTGTATAATGTAATCTCTGGGGTACAGTGTATAATGTAATAATTTCTGGGGTATGGTGTAATATAATCTCTGTTGTACAGTGTGAATTGTAATCTCTGGGGTGCAGTGAGTGATGTCATTTCTGCTGCATGATATGCAATAAAATACATTTTGGGGTACAGTATGTGACATAAGTGATTCCTAGGGGGAACAGTAAGATTGGGTTCTATTATTTTCCTCATTCTGTTGTGTGTATTACAAATTTAATGGAGTAGTGATGGGGATGGGAGGGGTTAAGCGAAATTTGTCTGCATGCACCAAATTTTTTTTTATACCCGAGGGGTAATAAATTTTCCTGGTTCACTTTATTCCGTCATTAGAGCCCAGTCCGGTTAAATTCAATAATAAGAGCCTTATAACCGGAGGCCCAAAAGATTGCCTGGTTCCACTCTTGGGGGGGTCAATCCCCCAGCCCCAGCAGAGGGGCCATCACTCAGGTAGGGGGGAATAGGAAGGAGGGAAATAAAAAAGAGAAGTGGAAATACAATAGGGTTAAAAACCCCCAGAACAAGTTCGTATCATTCATCTCTATAGGCCGTCATATACCGCAGCGCAGTACAGAGATTGCATCATTCATCTCTATAGAGCCGTAAATACCGCAGCGCAGTACAGAGATTGTCAACAATTTATCTCTATAGAGCTGTTTTAAAAACGTAGCCAGTACAGAGAAATTGTCCCATTCATCTCTAAGAGCCGTTATATACCGCAGCGCAGTAAGAGATTGTCATCATTCATCTCTATAGAGCGTTATATACCTCAGCGCAGTACAGAGATTGTCAATCATTCATCTCTATAGGGCCTGTCAATACCACAGCGCAGTTTCAGAGATTGTCCTCATTCATCTCTAAGGGCCGTCATTTTACCACAGCGCAGTACAGAGATTGTCATCATTCACTCTTTAGAGCCGTCATATACGCCGCAGTTACAGAGATTGGCATCCCTTCATCTCTATAGGCGTTATATACCGCAGCGCAGTACAGAGATTGTCATCATTCATCTCTATAGAGCCGTATATACCGAGTCCCGTAACAGAGATGTCTCAATTCATCTCTATAGAGCCTTTATATACCCAGCGCAGTACAGAGATTGTCATCATTCATCTCTAAGTGCCGTCATATACCACAGCGCAGTACAGAGATTGTCATCATTCATCTCTGTAGAGCCGTCATATACCGCAGCGCAGTACAGAGATTGTCACCATTCATCTCTATAGAGCTGTTATATACCGCAGCGCAGTACAGAGATTGTCATCATTCATCTCTATAGAGCTGTTATATACTGTAGCACAGTACAGAGATTGTCCTCAATCATCTCTATAGAGCCGTTATATACCGCAGCGCAGTACAGAGATTGTCATCATTCATCTCTATAGGGCCGTCATATACCCCAGCGCATTACAGAGATTGTCATCACTCATCTCTCTAGCGCAGTCATATACCTCATCGCAGCTCAGAGATTGTCATCATTCATCTCTATAGGGCCGTCATATACCGCAGCGCAGTACAGAGATTGTCATCATTCATCTCTGTAGAGCCGTCATAAACCGCAGCGCAGTACAGAGATGGTCATCAATCATCTCTATAGCGCTGTTATATACCACAGCGCAGTACAGAGATTGTCATCATTCATCTCTATAGCGCTGTTATATACCTCAGCGCAGTACAGAGATTGTCATCATTCATCTCTATAAGCCTTTTATATACCCAGGCAGTACAGAGATTGTCCTCATTCATCTCTTTAGAGCCTCATATACCGCAGCGCAGTACAGGGGATTGTCCTCATTCACTCTATAGCCGTTATATACCCAGCGCAGTACAGAGATTGTCATCATTCATCTCTAAATAGCGCTGTTATATACCCAGCGCAGTACAGAGATTGTCACCCTTCATCTCTATAGCGCCGTCATATACCGCAGCGCAGTACAGAGGTTGTCATCATTCATCTCTATAGAGCCGTCATATACCGCAGCGCAGTACAGAGGTTGTCATCATTCATCTCTATAGTGCCGTTATATACCGCAGCGCAGTACAGAGATTGTCCTCATTCATCTCTATAGCGCCGTTATATACCGCAGCGCAGTACAGAGGTTGTCATCATTCATCTCTATAGTGCCGTTATATACTGCAGCGCAGTACAGAGATCGTCCTCATTCATCTCTATAGCGCCGTTATAAACCACAGCGCAGTACAGAGATTGTCATCATTCATCTCTATAGAGCGGTTATATACTGCAGCGCAGTACAGAGGTTGTCATCATTCATTCTAAAGCCGTCCCTATACCGCAGCCAGTACGAGGTTTCATCCACCAAGGCAAACCCCAGCGCAGTACAAGGTTGTCCTCATTCATCTCTAAGTGCCGTTATATACCGCAGCGCAGTACAGAGATCGTCCTCATTCATCTCTATTTGGCCGTTATATACCGCAGCGGGGAGTACAGAGATTGTCCATCATTCATCTCTATAAAAGGGGTTATTTTAAACCGCAGCGCAGTACAGAGTTTGTCATCATTCATCTCTTAGAGCCGTATATACCGCCCGTACAGAGATTGTCCTCAATTTATCCTAAGGGCCTTATATACCGCAGCGCAGTACAGAGATTGTCTCAATCATCTCTATAGGCCGTTATAAAACCCAACGCATACAGAGATTGTCATCAATTCATCTCTGTAGTGCCGTTATATACCGCAGCGCAGTACAGAGATTGTCATCATTCATCTCTATAGGGCCGTTATATACCGCAGCGAGTTTCAGAGATTGCCATCTTTCATCTCTATAGGCCGTTATAAAACCGCAGCGCATTAAAAGAGATTTCATCATTCATCTCTATAGCGCCGTATATACCGCAGCGCAGTACAGAATTGTCAATCATTCATCTCTATAGGCGGTATATACCGCAGCGCAGTACAGAGATTGTCCATTCATCTCTATAAGGGCCCTATATACCCCAGCGCAGTACAGAGATTTTCATCATTCATCTCTATAGGCCGTATATACCCAGCGCAGTACAGAGGTTGTCATCATTCATCTCTATAGGCCGTTATATACCGCAGCGCAGTACAGAGGTTGTCAAACATTCATCTCTATAGTGGGCCCTTAAATACCGCAGCGCAGTACAGAAATGTCCTCATTCATTCTCTATAGGCCGTTAAACCACAGCGCAGTACAGAGATTGTCATCATTCATCTCTCTATAAAGCTGTTATATACCGCAGCGCAGTACAGAGTTGTCCTCATTCATCTCTAAAGGCCGATATACCACAGCGCAGTACAGAGGTTGTCATCATTCATCTCTATAGTGCCGTTATATACCGCAGCGCAGTACAGAGGTTGTCATCATTCATCTCTATAGTGCCGTTATATACCGCAGCGCAGTACAGAGATTGTCCTCATTCATCTCTATAGTGCCGTTATATACCGTCGCAAGTATAGAGATTGTCTCATTCATCTCTATAGCGCCGTTAAATACCGCAGCGCAGTACAGAGGGTTTTCATCATTCATCTCTATAAGGGCCCTATAATACCGCAGGGGCAGTACAGAGTTGTCTCATTCATCTCTATAGGCCGTATATATAAAGCAGTTTGCGTAATTTGGGCATAAATTCCAAAGCCTCATTTCACCAGGAGACAGATTTTATTCATTCATCCCCCTTAGTGCCTGTCAATGACCGGGGGAGCGCACATACAGGTTCCATCCTGTGACCTATAAACTTTAAAACGAAGCGGAGAAAAGGATTTTATAAAAAGCAAAGGCGAAACCCTGCAGTATTTGGCGTATTAAAGGCACTGTAAAACAATCCACCCTTACCAGGAACAGACCCTTACACCCCCCAGTGAATGACCCGCAGGGAATAGTGGGCAGTCTGGAATATATCAGGTAACACCGGCCCAAAAAATAAATAATGAACAGGATGAAGGGAATAGGATGAGCCAGGAAAAAGGCAACCCAGGATATACTGGTAAGTATGATGTCAACCACCCGAGAATGTATGCAGTCCTACCTAAAACAGGAAATCAGGTCCATACAATGAATGGACAGTGACTGCACCAAACAGAATAGTGAGTGCAGCCTGGAGGATAATACAGGGTAATCACGTATAGGATAAGTAATGTATGTACAGTGACTGCACCAGCAGAAAGTGAGCGCAGCTCTGGGAGGATAATACAGGATGTAACTCGGATCAGTACAGGATAAGTAATTTTATGTACATGACTGCACCAGCAGAATAGTGAGGGAGTCTGGAGGATAATACAGGATGTAACTCAGGATCAGTACAGGATAAGTAATGTTTGGGACAGTGACCTGCACCACAGAATAGTGAGCGCAGCTCTGGAGGATAATACAGGATGTAACTCAGGATCAGTACAGGATAAGTAATGTATTACACAGTGACTGCACCCGCAGAAAGTGATGCAGCTCTGGAGGATAATACAGGATGTAACCAGGATTAGTACAGGATAAGTAATGTATGAACATGACTGCACCACAGAATAGTTGGGCAGCTTTTGGAGGATAATACAGGATGTAACTCAGGATTAGTACAGGATAAATAAAAGTATGAAGTGACTGCACCAGCAGAATAGTGAGTTGCAGCTCTGGAGGATAATACAGGATGTAACTCAGGATCAGTACAGGATAAGTAATGTATTGTACAGTAAATGCACCAGCAGAATAGTGAGTGCAGCTCTGGAGTTAATACAGGGTGTAACTCAGGATCAGATACAGGATAAGTAATGTATGTACAGTGACTGCCCAGCAGAATAGTGAGTGCGCTCTGGAGGATAATACAGGATGTAACTCAGGATCAGTACAGGATAAGTAATGTATTACAAGTGACTGCACCCGCAGAAAAAGTGTGCCCGCTCTGGAGATAATACAGGATGTAACTCAGGGTTTAGTACAAGGGTAGTAATGTATGTACAGTGACTGCACCAGCAGAATAGTGAGCAGCTCTGGAGGATAATACAGGATGTAACTCAGGATCAGTACAGGATAAGTAATGTATGTACAGTGACTGCACCAGCAGAATAGTGAGCGCAGCTCTGGAGGATAATATATTTCCCGTCCTGTTTCTCATAATTGTTACATTTCACTTCCTGCCTCTCGTCTCCTTCTCATCGTTCTGTTTGGTTGTGCTCAGGGGGCTTCTCTTGTTCCCGGGCTCATGATTTTGGGCAGATCTCCTCTTGTTCCTCTGCGTCCTCAGGTCTGTGGGTTCGTATGCGTCCGGCTCGTACAATCTGGGTATTGATGTTAATGGTCAGTGGTAGGAATCAACCCCCTTACATGCGATCCCCCCCCAACCGCCCGATTGCCCCGGAGCGCTCCCCCAATATCTGGACCCTCTGAGATGAATGGACGCCCCCTCTGCACTGAGCCCCATGCCTGACGCTGGGCCCCTTCTCCCCATTGACCCTGCTACGTGTGATATGTGGCCTCTCCTGTATCCTCCAGGTTTTCCCCTGTGACTCAGCAGAGGAGACGTGTGGAAGGTGGAGGCTCTGAGGGGTCGTGTGTGACGTGAAGGGTCCAGTGGATGATGGGGGTTACCATCTGCTCAGACAGAAGCTGAGGAGGAGACGACCGGGCATGTGCTGCCCCCGTGACCCCTAAAGTGAAGGTCACACACGGATCAGAGCCGACACGTCACCAGAACTCCCCAGACAGTTTCCGATATTGCACGTCCTGCCTGCGTCAGTCTGTGCTGTCATGCTGACCTTGCTGCACCAGGAGGCTCTGGCTGAGCAGACGGACGAGCACTCCAGTGCATGCGGTTGTGAGTACATTGTTATGACAGCGCGCTGTGTGTGGGGCGACGACACTTCATGTGTGACTCATTATCAGGGACATCACGAGAGCTGTGTGATGGGTCAGCCCCGCGGTGCGATCCGGCCAAACACCCCCCCCCCCTCACAGGAAACAAGTAAATATCAACTTATAACGACTCCAATCAGATCCTCAGGGGTTAAGCGTGTGACCGGGCCGGACGCCAGGCGCTCTCCACGCCTCCCCAATGTAATAAATGCTCCTTGGCAGCCGAGGAAAGAGATTGTGCAACAAATATCAGAAATAAACTCTGTGCCCCCGAAAATTCCTCCACAGCGAGCAGACCCCGCGCCCTCGAGAAACTCATCATCATCATCATCCGCTGTGATTAGAGATCAGGATCCCCATCATTACAACGTTTCCTTCCCAGGAGAAACATCGCTCCGGGGCTGAGATTGATCCTGTGTAACCTCATAACACAGAGCATGCCCACAACACTCTCCCATAGAAGTCAGTAGGTGAGAGTCACAGCTCCTCCTGCTCTCTGCATAGGTCACAGAGCATGCCCACAACACTCACCCATAGAAGTCAGTAGGTGATGGTCACAGCTCCTCCTGCTCTCTGCATAGGTCACAGAGCATGCCCACAACACTCTCCCATAGAAGTCAGTAGGTGATAGTCACAGCTTCTCCTGCTCTCTGCAGAGGTTACAGAGCATGCCCACAACACTCTTCCATAGAAGTCAGTAGATAACGGTCAAAGTTTTTCCATCTCCCTGCACAGGTCACATAGCATGCCCATGACAACACCTTCTCCCCCTCTCCACATAAGTCACAGAGGACGCCCACCACACTCTCCCATAGAAGTCAGTAGAGAATGGCCACAGCTCATTCCCTCCCTTAACAGGTTACAGAGCATGCCCACTACACTCTCCCATAGAAGTCAGTAAATAACGGTCAAAGTTTCTCCATCTCCCTGCTCAGTTCACAAAGCATGCCCACTACTCTCTCCCATAGAAGTCAGTAGATAATGGTCATAGCTCCTCCATCTCCCTTCACAGGTCACAGAGCATGCCCACTACACTCTCCTACAGATATCAATAGGAGATGGCCACAGCGCTTCCACCTTCCTGCACAGGTCACAAAACATGCCCACTACACTTTCCCATAGAAGGCAGTAGGCTACAGTCACAGATCCTCCTGCTCTCTGCATAAGTCACAGAGCATGCCCACTACACTCTCCTATAGATATTAATAGGTGATGGCCACAGCTCTTCTCTCTCCCTACACAGATCACAAAGCATGCCGGCTACACTTTTCCATAAAAGTTAATAGGTGATAGACACGGATTTCCTTTTTCTGGTCCCTGCACATTGAATTCTGCACAAATCACAGAGCATGACTACAACACTCTCCCACAGAAGTCAGTAGATGATGGTCACAGCTTGCCTCCTTCTTCCTGCACACTGACCACTGCATAGATCACAGAGCATGCTCACTACACTCTCCCATAGAAGTCAGTAGATGATGGTCACAGCTTGCCTCCTTCTTCCTGCACACTGACCACTGCATAGATCACAGAGCATGCTCACTACTGTCTCCCATAGAAGTCAAAAGGTGATGGTCACTGCTCCTCTGCAGCCTCTTTCTGCAGACTGATCCATGCACAGGTCACAGAAACACTATACTCTACTATAGACGCGAAGAAGTGAATAGGTGATAGTCCTGCTCCTTCTTCCTGCAGAGTGAGCTACAGGCTTCTCAGGTTATGGATTCTGGTGCTGACCCTACCTATTGTCTTTGAGTTGGTCGCCAGACTTCTTGGTGCTGGCACAGAGTATACTGTTAGCTGAGAACTTTTTGTCTTGTGAGTTTATTGCATTCTCCTTCTGTTCTGGTTTAGTTTTCTGTACACAGTTAGCTAAGGCCCCGCTGGTCTTAGTCTTCTGTTGAGCTCCATGTGAGGTTTTTTTTAGTGTGTTTTATTCCTGAGTTCTCTTTGTTGGTTCTGTACTGTTTTGGTTAGGGTCAGCAGGGGTCAGCATAGCTAAGGGACAGTGGTAGAATAAGGCCAGTGGGACCTTTGGTTGGGGCAAGCACTAGGGACAGGGCCTGTATCAGTCTTGCAGTGTGTTCTGTTTCTGAGTTCTCTATGGTGGTTCTGTGCTATTTTGATTAGAGTCAGCATAGCTAGGGGACATTGGTAGGGATATCGTCAGGGATGGAATGGGATGGAAGCAGCGGGGTCTAGTGTTAGGGTCAGCACTAGGGACAGGGCCTGTGTTAGCATTGCAGTGTGTTCTATTTAGGAGTTCTCCAGGGTGGTTCTGTGCTGTCTTGGTTAGGGTCAACATAGCTAAGGGACATTGGTAGGGATAGACTAGGGCCAGTGGGGTCTTGTGTTAGGACCAGTGCAGGGAACAAGTTAGGAACGGAGTTATGGAAAGTTAGTTGTTAGGGTCAGCTGTTTTTTGGTGTCTTGCTTCTGGATTCTAGTCATCTATCCTCCTATCATTTCATCTTCTTTGATTTCTAGAGCAGATGAGGCTGTTGCTATGCAACTGATAGGCGGCATAGGTGAAGTTGATTATTAGCAATGGTGGATCGCTAGCCCTCTATAAAGCTGAGCTTCACTTAGTGGCTGTTGCAGAGTATACTGTTAGCTGAGAGCTTGTGTCTTGTGAGCTGCTTGCATTCTGTTTCTAGCATTCAGTCCTGTTCTGTTAGTTCTCTGGTCCCTTCGCTCTTTGTTGCTTCTGGTCTGCCCTATGTCAGTCTTGCAGTGTATTTTCCGGAGTTGTCTTTGGTAGTTCTTTGCTGTTTTGGTTAGGGGTAGCATAGCTGAGGGACATTGGAATAGCAGGGATAGTATAGGGCCAGGGGAGCTGGAGTTAGGGCCAGCACTAGGAACAGGTTATGGATTGAGTAAGGGAAAATTAGTTCCTTGGGTCAGGTGACTTTGGTGTCTTGCTTCTGGAGTTGTTTATCCTTCCATCTCCATCTGTGCCCCAGTCTTCGTCTGGCTCGCTGTCCGTCATCCACTGGGAAGTCCCTACATTTATTTTTTTACACACTTTATATTAATGGAATATCTGCTGATTGACTTAATTTCAGTGATAAGTTTTGTTCCCTTTCCCGTCACCCAGCATTGTCACACTGCATTGGCCAGTCAGGTCAACATTAGACACAGAGTCAGGCATGGAGAGTCTGAGCTGTATAAGGGTGGGAAGCAGGCACCTGTATAAGGGTGGAAGGAATTAGGAGATGAAACTTGCAGCCAAGTCAATGACCAATGTGTATAAAGCCAAGATGAGGAGTGTTTTGTTAGAGATAGTCCTGTGAGGATACCACAAATAGGAGAGGTCTACAGCAAGTAGGAAAGGTCTACGTCAAGTTGTTGGGGTCCACGGCCAGTAGGAGAGGTCTACGGCAAGTAGGAGAGGTCTATGGCAAGTAGGAGAGGTCTATGGCAAGTTGGAGAGGTCTATGGCAAGTTGGAGAGGTCTATGGCAAGTTGGAGAGGTCTATGGCAAGAAGGAGAGGTCTATGGCAAGAAGGAGAGGTCTATGGCAAGAAGGAGAGGTCTATGGCAAGAAGGAGAGGTCTATGGCAAGAAGGAGAGGTCTATGGCAGGTCGGATAGGAATATGGCACGTAGGAGAGGTCTATGGCAAGTTGGAGAGGTCTATGGCAAGTTGGAGAGGTCTATGGCAAGAAGGAGAGGTCTATGGCAAGTAGGAAAGGTCTACGTCAAGTTGTTGGGGTCCACGGCCAGTAGGAGAGGTCTACGGCAAGTTGGAGAGGTCTACGGCAAGTTGGAGAGGTCTACGGCAAGTTGGAGAGGTCTATGGCTAGTTGGAGAGGTCTATGGCAAGAAGGAGAGGTCTATGGCAAGTTGGAGAGGTCTATGGCAAGTAGGAGAGGTCTATGGCAAGTTGGAGAGGTCTATGGCAAGTTGGAGAGGTCTATGGCAAGTTGGAGAGGTCTATGGCAAGAAGAAGAGGTATATGGCAAGAAGAAGAGGTCTATGGCAAGAAGAAGAGGTCTATAGCAAGAAGGAGAGGTCTATGGCAAGAAGAAGAGGTCTATGGCAAGAAGAAAAGCTCTATGGCAAGTAGGAGAGCTCTATGGCAAGTAGGAGAGCTCTATGGTATGGAGAAGTCTATAGCAAGTAGGAGAGCTCTATGGCAAGTAGGAGAGCTCTATGGCAAGAAGAAGAGCTCTATGGTATGGAGAAGTCTATAGCAAGTAGGAGAGCTCTATGGCAAGTAGGAGAGCTCTATGGCAAGAACAAGAGGTCTACAGCCAGTATGAGAGGTCTATAGCAAGTAGGAAAGATCTACAGCAAGTAGGAGAGGTTTATGACAAATAGGAGAAGTCTATGGCAAGAAGAAAAGGTCTAGAGCAAGTAGGAGAGGTCTACGGAAAGTAGGAGAGGTCTTTGCTTATACCGAAGAGTGAAGGCGAAACCCACCAAACAGGGCGCAAGTCTTATTTTTTTCCATTTCCACTTATTGGAGAATTTTTTTCCGGTTTCCAAGTAAATTTTATGGTCAATGAACTTGTCCCTCAAAAAAAGTAGATATCACGGTCCGTGCCGAGGTCGCCATTCTGGGCTGTGGACATGGCCGTGTTCCTGGTCCTGTCGCCGCGGTCTGCGTTGTGCTGCCGCTGTCACCATGAACCCTCCTGTCACTGCTGCTTACCCATTTGCAGCGTTTCCCTTGCTGACCGTGCTGCTTCTCCATCTTGGCCGCTGCCCTATTTCTTTGTTGCTCTTCAGGGGCCCACACTATGCTCTCTTTTATTCCCACAGTGTGGAGCAGGGTTGGGCTTCCTCTGCCAGTCTCCTTCCCAGAGCCGTCTCAGCAGTATTATGGGCTCCTGAGCAGAGCACAGCAGTGGGCTCTGTCCAAATGACATCACCCTAGGTCATGCCTCTAGCCATCCCCAAACACACCCATATTATCCACTTACTGTATGTGCAGCAGCCTACAAGACTGATTGGCAGGGAGCTTTTGGCTTCCTTCTCCACCATGGTTTTTATTTGTTTGCACATCCTAAAAGAGCAAACCGTAAAATAAGCAAAGGCAACCATGGGATCCAGGATGTGTTTCTTGTATTCCTGGAACAAGCATATCCCACCTGGGGCCCCGGGCAACTGCATAGGGTGCCCAATGGAAAAGATGGCCCTGCTCCTTCCACCTGTGTGGGTATAAGCCTGCTCCTCCCCACACTCCCGGCCTGACCCTTGTTGTCTCATGTTGTGGTTGTTGCTGGTCTGGTGTGTGATGTTGGTGTCCTATATGTTTGTTGGTCTTCATGCTGGTTTCCATGTTGAGTCTTTGTGATTTTTCTTGCCATGTTCTTAATGTCCGAGTTCTTGCCATGTCCCTGCTGTTGCCTTGTGAGCTTACGCCTTAGTTTTTAGCCAGTGTCCTGGCTTTAGCTTCTGCTTTGTTTCCTGTCATGTTCTTGGTGTTGGGTCCTGTCTGTATGTTTTGTGCCTTGCCCTCCGTTTAACTTTTGGCATCTGTTTGGCCTTTATGTCCATCTAGCTCTAGTATCTGTTTTGTTCTGTGCCTGCAGGTCTCTACACCTAGTCTGCTGCATCTTGTCCCTGTTCCTGTTGGTGCTTAGCATTGGCACGTCTGGCCTGTCTGGTCAGCCACCACTGCTGGGGACTGCTCTGAGGTCACACCTGGTGGCCATAGGGGAAGCTATCGGCTCTGTGAAGATGCCCGACGGCCGCT
This sequence comes from Phyllomedusa bahiana, assembly GCA_025379985.1. Lineage (NCBI taxonomy): Eukaryota > Metazoa > Chordata > Amphibia > Anura > Hylidae > Phyllomedusa > Phyllomedusa bahiana. The sequence continues at coordinate 21,939 of JAODAL010030579.1, forward strand.
TAGTTACGCCCCCTCAGAGCGAGCCCGGCAGTGGTCCAGTGGGTGCACTACTTGCTTTACCCGCTCACCCATTACACTAGACTCTGCAGATGGAAAAACAAAAACATGACGGCTCTTGCAAAGTGAGGAAGGAAAAACGAGCGTGATGACCCCCAAAAAAATGGCTGCAGCGGGAGGGGGCTCAGGATGTTATGGCAGCGGGGTGCACGAAGCAAAGGGTCTCATTGAGTAGCAGTGGATGTTGTGTGGAGAGTCGTGGACGCGCCGCCCCGTCCTCTCGGCCGCGCGCCGCCCCGTCCTCTCCCCCGGCGCGCGCCGCCCCGTCCTCTCCCCCGGCGCGCGCCGCCCCGTCCTCTCCCCCGGCGCGCGCCGCCCCGTCCTCATCCTTCTCCAGATCTTTTATCCTTGCCGTTCCTCACATTTTCGCCTCCCGAGCCTCATTGTTCCCAACAGACGTTCTCTTACATTTTGGCGGGAGCGCTCCAAATTATTGGAGGTCAGGTTGGATTTTCAGTAGACGGTTCCCCCAGATTAGTGGTCAATTTGTGGATACTTTGTCTCCTCTTAATGAGCGGAGAATCTCGCCATCCATCACCCTTCTGTCTTGGGCCCCATATTCCTCGCCCATCGACCGATTCCTGGAGAACAGATTTTCTTCAAACTTGGCAAAAATACAAAGTCTTGTGGGAGGTCAATTATAGGAGGAATGCAGAGGAGAGGCGCAGATCTGCTCACCAGCTTCTCCTCCGAGACAATGTCTGGCCTTGATCCAGGCTCATCCATCCCCTCCAGACTCTTCCTCGCCTCCTGGGTCCTCATATTGTGATAAAACAGATTGATCGATGTGCTCCCGGCGTTCCAGCCTCTCCGCAGGTCCCTCATTCTTTCCATGTCCATCTCCTCCAGATTCTCATTCTTAACCACTTTTCCAGGAGATCTGAAGCCTCCAAGTGACATCAGCTGGTCCTTACCAGGCATTCAGGACAAAACTGCTTAAGTGTGGTCCTTGCTCCATCCCTTGTATGAAATCAATGAGTGTAAAGGCGGAAGTAGGACTCACCTGTCCTGGTGGCTCCATGCCACTGACCTCCTGCCTCATACCTGTCGTGGTGGCTGGTGTCCAGCTCCATGCCACTGAGCTCCTGCCTCAGACCTGTCCTGGTGGCTGGTGTCCAGCTCCATGCCACTGATCTCCGGCCTCATACCTGTCCTTGTGGCTGATGTCCAGCTCCATGCCACTGATCTGCCTCATACCTATCCTGGTGGCTGGTGTCCAGCTCCATGCCGCTGACCTCCTGCCTCATACCTGTCCTAGTGGCTGTGTCCAGCTCCTGCCACTGATCTCTGCCTCATACCTGTCCTAGTGGCTGGTGTCCAGCTCCCTGCCACTGATCTGCCTCATACCTGTCCTAGTGGCTGATGTCCAGCTCCCTGCCACTGATCTCCTGCCTCATACCTGTCCTGGTGGCTGGTGTCCAGCTACGCTGCCACTGTTCTGCCTCATACCTGTCCTGGTGGCTGATGTCCAGCTCCATGCCACTGATCTGCCTCATACCTATCCTGGTGGCTGGTGTCCAGCTCCATGCCACTGATCTGCATCATACATGTCCTAGTGGCTGGTGTCCAGCTCCAAGACACTGAACTGCCTCATACCTGTCCTGGTGGCTGATGTCCAGCTCCATGCCACTGATCTCCTGCCTCATACCTGTCCTGGTGGCTGGTGTCCAGCTCCATGCCACTGATCTCCTGCCTCATACCTGTCCTGGTGGCTGGTGTCCACCTTCATGCCACTGATCTCCTCATACCTGTCCTGGTGGCTGGTGTCCAGCTTCCTGCCACTGACCTCCTCATACCTGTCCTGGTGGCTGATGTCCAGCTCCATGCCGCTGATCTCCTGCCTCATACCTGTCCTAGTGGCTGATGTCCAGCTTCATGCCGCTGATCTCCTGCCTCATACCTGTCCTGGTGGCTGGTGTCCAGCTTCATGCCACTGATCTCCTGCCTCATACCTGTCCTGGTGGCTGGTGTCCAGCTCCATGCCACTGAGCTCCTGCCTCATACCTGTCCTGGTGGCTGGTGTCCAGCTCCCTGCCACTGATCTGCCGCATACCTCTCCTGGTGGCTGATGTCCAGCTCCGTGCCGCTGATCTCCTGCCTCATAACGTCCTGTGCTGGTGTCCAGCTCCCTGCCACTGAGTCTCCTGCCTCATCACCTGTCCTGGTGGCTGGTGTCCAGCTCCCTGCCACTGACCTCCTGCTCAATACCTATCCTGGTGGCTGGTGTCCAGCTCCATGCCCTGACCTCCTGCCTCATACCTGTCCTGGTGGCTGGTGTCCAGCTCCTGCCGCTGACTCCTTGCCTCATACCTGTCCTGGTGGTCTGTGTCCAGCTCCCTGCCACTGATCTCCTGCCTCATACCTGTCCTGGTGGCTGGTGTCCAGCTCCATGCCGCTGATCTCCTGCCTCATACCTGTCCTGGTGGCTGGTGTCCAGCTCCATGCCGCTGATCTCCTGACTCATACCTGTCCTGGTGGCTGGTGTCCAGCTCCATGCCGCTGACCTCCTGACTCATACCTGTCCTGGCGGCTGATGTCCAGCTCCATGCTGCTGACCTCCTGCCTCATACCTGTCCTGGTGGCTGGTGTCCAGCTCCCTGCCACTGACCTCCTGCCTCATACCTGTCCTGGTGGCTGGTGTCCAGCTCCATGCCACTGACCTCCTGCCTCATACCTGTCCTGGTGGCTGGTGTCCAGCTCCATGCCACTGATCTCCTGCCTCATACCTGTCCTAGTGGCTGGTGTCCAGCTCCCTGCCACTGATCTGCCTCATACCTGTCCTAGTGGCTGATGTCCAGCTCCATGCCGCTGACCTCCTGCCTCATACCTGTCCTGGTGGCTGATATCCAGCTCCATGCCGCTGACCTCCTGCCTCATACCTATCCTGGTGGCTGGTGTCCAGCTTCATGCCACTGACCTCCTGCCTCATACCTGTCCTGGTGGCTTCATGCTGCTGACCTCCTGCCTCATACCTGTCCTGGTGGCTGGTGTCCAGCTTCATGCCACTGACCTCCTGCCTCATACCTGTCCTGGTGGCTGGTGTCCAGCTTCCTGCCACTGACCTCCTCATACCTGTCCTAGAGGCTGATGTCCAGCTCCATGCCACTGATCTCCTGCCTCATACCTGTCCTGGTGGCTGGTGTCCAGCTCCCTGCCACTGACCTCCTGCCTCATACCTGTCCTGGTGGCTGGTGTCCAGCTCCCTGCCACTGATCTCCTTTCCTCAAACCTGTCCCGTGGCTGATGTCCAGCTCCATGCCACTGATCCCCATACCTATCCTGGTGGCTGGTGTCCAGCTCCTGCCACTGACTCCTGCCTCATACCTGTCCTGGTGGGCTGGTGGTCCAGCTCCATGCCACTGATCCTGCCTCATACCTATCCTGGTGGCTGGATGTCCAGCTCCCTGCCACTGACTCTGCCTCATACCTGTCCTGGTGGCTGTGTTCCACTCCTGCCACTGATCTCCTGCCTCATACCTGTCCTGGTGGCTGGTGTCCAGCTCCTGCCACTGTACTCTCCTCATACCTGTCCTAGTGTGGCTGTGTCCAGCTCCCATGCCACTGAATCTGCCTCATACCTGTCCTGGTGGCTGGTGTCCAGCATCCATGCCGCTGATCTCCTGCCTCATATACCTGTCCTGGGTGGCTAGGTGTCCAGCTTCCATGCCACTGATCTCCCTGCCTCATACCTGTCCTGGTGGCTGGTGCTCCCAGCTCCCATGCCACAGTATCTCCTGCCTCAAACCTGTCCTGGTGGCTGTGTCCAGCTTCCATGCCACTGATCTCGCTCAACCTGTCCTGGTGGCTGGTGTCCAGCTCCTGCCCTGACCTCCTGCCTCATACCTGTCCTGGTGGCTGTGTCCAGCTCCTGCCACTGACCGTCCTCCTATACCTGTCCTGGTGGCTGGATGTCCCAGACTCCATGCCGCTGATCTCCTGCCTCATACCTGTCCTGGTGGCTGATGTCCAGCCCTCATGCCACCTGACTCCTGCCTCATACCTGTCCTGGTGGCTGGTGTCCAGCTCCATGCCGCTGATCTCCTGCCTCATACCTGTCCTGGTGGCTGGTGTCCAGCTCCCTGCCCCTGACCGCGTGCCTCATAGCTGTCCTGGTGGCTGGTGTCCAGCTCCATGCCGCTGATCTCCTGCCTCATACCTGTCCTGGTGGCTGATGTCCAGCTTCCTGCCGCTGATCTCCTGCCTCATACCTGTCCTGGTGGCTGGTGTCCAGCTCCTGCCACTGAAACCTCCTGCCTCATACCTTCCTGGTGGCTGAGTGTCCAGCTCCCTGCCACTGACCTCCTGCCTCATACCTGTCCTGGTGGCTGTGTCCAGCTCCCTGCCACGACTCCTGCCTCATACCTGTCCTGGTGCTGGAGTCCAGCTCATGCCACTGACTCCTGCCTCATACCTGTCCTGTGGCTGGTGTCCAGCTCCATGCCACTGATCTCCTGCCTCATACCTGTCCTGGTGGCTGGTGTCCGCTCCATGCCACTGATCTCCTGCCTCATACCTGTCCTGTGCTGGTGTCCACTCCATGCCGCTGAATCTCCTGCCTCATACCTGTCCTGGTGGGCTGTTCCAGCTCCATGCCGCTGATCTCCTGCCTCATACCTGTCACCTGGTGGCTGGTGTCCAAGCTCCATTGGCCGTGACAATCCTGCTCATACCTGTCCTGTGGCTGGTGCCAGCTTCCATGCCTGCTGACCTCCTGCCTCATACTGTCTGGTGGCTGGTGTCCAGCTCCCTGGCCACGACCTCCTGCCTCAACCTTCCTGGTGTCTGGTGTGTCCCGCCACCATGCCACTGAACTCCTGCCTCATACCTGTCCTAGTGGCTGATGTCCAGTCTCCATGCCACTGATCCTGCCCTCATTACCTGTCCTGGTGGCTGTGTGTCCAGCTTCATGCCACTGATCTCCTGCCTCCATACCTGTCCTGGTGGCTGGTGTCCAGCTCTTCATGCCACTGATCTCCTGCCTCATACCTGTCCTGGTGGCTGGTGTCCATGCTCCTGCCACTGATCTCCTGCCTCATACCTGTCCTGGTTGGCTGGTGTCCAGCCTCCATGCCACTGATCATGCCTCATTACCTAGTCCTAGGTAGGCTGTGTCCGCTCCCTGCCACTATCTTCCTCAACCTGGTCCATGGTGCTGCGTCCTGCTTCTCCACTGATCCTGCTCATAGCCGTCGCTCAGTGGCTGTGTCCAGCTCCATGCCACTGACCTCCTGCCCATACATGTACTGGTGGCTGGTGTCCACCTCAGGTGCCACTGACTGCTCCCTAGCCTCATACCAGTCCCTGATGGCTCACATGCCCCTGATCTCCTGCCTCATTAACCTGTCCATGGTGGCTGAATGTCCAGTCTTCATAGGCCACTGAATTCTCCTGCCTATCCTGCCTGTGGCTGTAGCATCCAGACTCCCACTGTCCCTTGTGTCGATCACTGGCTCGTCATACCTGATCCTGTGGCTGAGTGACCAGCTCCATGGCCACTGAGACCCCATGCCTCATACCGTTCCTGCATGACGCTGTATCCCAAGTCACCATGCATCTGACCTCAGTCCTCATACATAATCCTGGTGCTGTGTCCCATACTTCCCTGCCGACTCGACGCTCCTTGACCTCAATACCTGACCTGGTGGCTTTGTCAGCTCTGCCACTGACTCATGCCTCATATCCTGTCTGTTGGCTGTTTCCAGCTCATAGCCTAGCTGACATCTCCTGCCTCATACCTGTTCACTGGGGGGCCTTGGTGTCCAGCTTCCATGCCCTTGATATCCTGCCTCATACCTGTCCTATGGTGTTGGTGTCCAGTCCCATAGCGGAGCGGATCATGCTATTTACATGGCAAGTTCCTAGGTTGGACAGTCATGGAGGCTCCCTGCCACATGGATCTCCGCGCATCATACATTCCCGGGTGGAAAATCAAGCTCATGCCATATGCTGATTCTCCTCCGTCATACCCCCCGATGCATAGTTGATTGTCCCCATGCCTACTGCCACGAAGCTGTCAACATGTCCTGGAGAGCATGCCCAAAACTATCCCATACAAGTCATTCCTCCCCTTCTATCTCAATGACCTGTGCACAGGTCACAGAACATGACTCCTATAGTATATAGTAGAATGCAATAAGTGGTCAATACAGCTTCCCTCTCCTCTCTGTATAGGACACAGAGCATGCCCACTACAGTCTCCTATAGAAGTCATGAGTCCATGTGGCTGTCATGAAGTAAATCTCTGGGAAGTGACCTAGAGCTGAGAAGATCCTATAAGCTCTGGTTTCCCAAAGTAACTTGCGGTATCACCAAAGGTCACTGCATCAGGACCTGGTACCCATCGAGTATCATGGGGTCACCAAACAATACTGTCTGTTCCTGATGAAGCGCTGGTACGAGCGTGAAACGCGTGGAGCCCTGTCATGCTTTTAGTTGCTTCTAATGCACAAAAAATAGGAAAACTATATTCCTGTTTTTTACTTGTTTTTACACTTATCAGCTAATTCCACTCCCTTCTGTTGAGCCAGTGTCGGGGCCTTGTTGTGTTTACAAAGCGTTCCTATGGGTTGGATATTAGGGTCATCATGTTCCTATGGGTTGGATATTGGGGTCATCATGTTCCTATGGGCTGGATATTGGGGTCATCATGTTCCTATGGGCTGGATATTGGGGTCATCATGTTCCTATGGGTTGGATATTGGGGTCATCATGTTCCTATAGGTTGGATATTGGGATCATCATGTTCCTATAGGTTGGATATTGGGATCATCATGTTCCTATGGGTTGGATACTGGGGTCATCATGTTCCTATAGGTTGGATATTGGGGTCATCATGTTCCTATGGGCTGGATATTGGGGTCATCATGTTCTAATGGGAGTATACCTTTATATAGTTACTGGATACGGGGCTATTGAGGAAAGTGCCCATGTATATACTCCTTCACATGCGGTTTTCATACGCTTTTTAGAGGTCATTTTGCTATATTATTTGGATACTGTGGTCATCTTGTTCCAATGGGCTGGATATTAGGGTCATCATGTTCATATGGGTTGGATATTGGGGTCATCATGTTGCTATGGGTTGGATATTGGGGTCATCCTGTTCCTATGGGTTGGATATTAGGGTCATCATGTTCCAATGGGCTGGATATTAGGGTCATAATGTTCCTATGGGTTAGATATTGTGGTCATCATGTTTTCGGTTGGATATTGGGGTCATCATGTTCTTATGGGTTGGATATTGGGATCATCATGTTCCTATGCGCTGGACATTGGGATCATCATGTTCCTATGGGCTGGACATAGGGATCATCATGTTCCTATGGGCTGGACATTGGGATCATCATGTTCCTATGGGCTGGACATTGGGATCATCATGTTCTGTTGGGTTGGATATTGGGGTCATCATATTGCTATGGGTTGGATATTGAGGTCATCATGTTGCCATGGGTTGAATATTGAGGTCATCATGTTGCCATGGGTTGAATATTGAAGTCAACATGTTCTTACGGGTTGGATATTGAAGTATTCATGTTGCTATGGGTTGGATATTGGGGTCATCATGTTGCCATGGGTTGAATATTGGGGTCATCATGTTGCCATGGGTTGAATATTGAGGTCAACATGTTCTTACGGGTTGGATATTGAAGTATTCATGTTGCTATGGGTTGGATATTGGGGTCTTCATGTTGCTATGGGTTGGATATTGGGGTCATCATGTTCTTATGGGCTGGATATTGAGATCCTCATGTTTTGGGTTGGATATTGGGGTCATCATGTTCTCATGGACTGGATATTGAGATCCTCATGTTGTTTTGGGTTGGCTATTGAGGTCATTATGTTCCTATGGGTTGGATATTGGGGTCTTCATGTTGCTATTAGTTGGATATTGGGGTCATTATGTTCTTATGGGTTGGATACTGGGGTCATCATGTTGCTATTAGTTGGATATTGGGATCATCATGTTCTTTTGGCTTGGATGTTGGGGTCATTATGTCCTTATGGGTTGGATATTGGATCATCATTTCCTATGGGGTTTGGGTATTGGAATCATCATATTCCTATGGGGGGGATAGTGGGGTCATAATGTTCCTAAGGGGTCATCATGTTCCTATTGGTTGGATATTGGAGTCATCATGTTCTTATGTGTTGGATATTGGGTTCATCATGTTCCTATGAGTTGGATATTGGGATCATCATGTTCCTATGGGTTGGATACTGTGGTCATCATATCATGTTCCTATGGGCTGGATATTAGGGTCATCATATTGCTATGGTTTGGATATTTGGGTATTTATGTTCCTATGGGTTGGATATTGGGTTCATCATGTTCTTATGGGTTGGAAATTGGGATCATCATGTTGTTTTGGGTTGGCTATTGAGGTCATTATGTTCCTATGGGTTGAATATTGGGCTCATCATGTTCTTATGGGTTGGATATTGGGGACATCATGTTCTTATGGGTTGGATATTGGGGACATCATGTTCTTATGGGTTGGATATTGGGGACATCATGTTCTTATGGGTTGGATATTGGGGACATCATGTTCTTATGGGTTGGATATTGGGGACATCATGTTCTTATGGGTTGGATATTGGGGACATCATGCTCCTATTGATTGGATATTGGGGACATCATGCTCCTATTGGTTAGATAATGGGATCATCATGTTCCTATGGGTTGGATATTGTGGTATGCATGTTCCTATGGGTTGAATATTGGGGTCATCATGTTCCTATGGGTTGGATATTGGGGTCATCATGTTGCTATTAGTTGGATATTGGGGTCATTATGTTCTTATGGGTTGGATACTGGGGTCATCATGTTGCTATTAGTTGGATATTGGGATCATCATGTTCTTTTGGCTTGGATGTTGGGGTCATTATGTCCTTATGGGTTGGATATTGGGATCATCATGTTCCTATGGGTTGGATATTGGAATCATCATATTCCTATGGGTTGGATAGTGGGGTCATAATGTTCCTAAGGGGTCATCATGTTCCTATTGGTTGGATATTGGAGTCATCATGTTCTTATGTGTTGGATATTGGGGTCATCATGTTCCTATGAATTGGATATTGGGATCATCATGTTCCTATGGGTTGGATACTGTGGTCATCATATCATGTTCCTATGGGCTGGATATTAGGGTCATCATATTGCTATGGTTTGGATATTTGGGTATTTATGTTCCTATGGGTTGGATATTGGGTTCATCATGTTCTTATGGGTTGGAAATTGGGATCATCATGTTCCTATGGGGTTATCATGTTGCTATGGGTTGGATATTGGGGTCATCATGTTGCTATGGGTTGAATAATGGGGTCATTATGTTCCTATGGGTTGGATATTGAGGTCATCATGTTACTTTGGGTTTGATATTGGGGTCATCATGATCCTAGAGGTTCGATATTGGGATCATCATGTTCCTATGGGCTGGATATTGGGATCATCGTGTTTCTATGGGCTGGATATTGGGGTCATCATGTTTCTATGGCCTGGATATTGGGGTCATCATGTTCCTATGGGCTGGATATTGGGGTCATCATGTTCCTATGGGTTGGATAATGGGGTCATCCTGTTCCTATGGGCTGGATAATGGGGTCATCATGTTCCTATGGGTTGGATATTAGGGTCATCATGTTGCTATGGGTTGGATATTGGGGTCTTCATGTTCCTATGGGCTGAATATTGGGATCATCATGTTCTTATAGGTTGGATATTGTGATCATCATATTCCTATGGGTTGGATACTTCGGTCATCATGTTGCTATGGGTTGGCTATTGGGGTCATCATATTCCTATGGGTGGGATATTGGGGTCATCACGTTGTTTTGAGTTGGATATTGGGGTCATCATGTTCCTTTAGGTTGGATATTGGGGTATTCATGTTCCTATGGTTTGGATATTGGGGTCATCATATTCTTATGGGTTGAATATTGGGGTCAACATGTTCCTATTGGTTGGATATTGGGGCCATCATGTTCCTTCGGGTTGGATATTTGGGTCATGTTCCTAGGGGTTGGATATTGGGGTCATGTTCCTAGGGGTTGGATATTGGGATCATCATATTCGTATGGGTTGGAATTTGAGGTCAGCATGTTCCTATGGGTTCGATATTGGCGTCATCATGTTCCTATGGGCTGGATATTGGGATCATCATGTTGCTATGGGTGGGTTATTGGGGTCATCCTGTTCCTATGGTTTGGATAGGGGGTCATCATTTTCCTATGGGCTGGATATGATCCTATGGGCTGGATATTGGGGACATCGTGTTGTTATGGGTTGGATATTGGGGTCATCATATTCTTAGGGGTTGTAGATTGGGGTCATCATGTTGCTATGGGTTGGATATTGGGGTCATCATATTCCTATGGGTGGGATATTGGGGACATCATGTTCCTATGTTTAGATATTGAGGTATTCAATTTCCTATGGGTAGGAAATTGGGATCATCATGTTCTTGTGGGTTAGATATTGTGGTCATTTTCCGATGGGTTGGATATTGGGTTCATCATGTTCGTTTGGTTTGGATATTGAGGTCATCATGTTCCTATATGTTAGCTTTTAGGTTGATCGTTTGGGTTGGATATTGGGGTCTTCATGTTCCTGTGCGTTGGATATTGGGGTATTCATGTTCCTATGGGCTGGCTATTGTGGTATTCATGTTCCTATGGGGTGTCTATTGTGATCATCTTGTTCATTTGGGTTCGATATTGTGGTCTGCATGTTCCTATGGGTTGAATATTGGGGTCATCATGTTCCTATAGGTTGGATATTGGGGTATTCATGTTCCTATAGGTTGGATATTGGGGTATTCATGTTCCTATGGGTTGGATATTGGGGTATTCATGTTCCTATGGGTTGGATATTGGGGACATCATGTTCTTATGGGTTGGATATTGGGGTCACCATGTTCCTATGGGTTGGATATTGGGGTCACCATGTTCTTATGGGCTGGATATTGGGGTCATCATGTTCTTATGGGCTGGATATTGGGGTCATCATATTCCCATATTCTGGGTAGGAGGCCCTATATTAGATCCGGAGGACATTGCTCCAGATGGGCAGGACCAAGGTGGTTTAGTGATTGGTTCCAGGAGATAGCGGCGGCGCCTCCATACACACCCGGCCTTGTGCTCAATAATCTATAACATTCCGAGCTTTGATATTTCCTGGATGTTTTTCAAAAACACTAAAAATATACATAGAAAAACCTCTGCCACTTGTCTTCCAGGGCCGGTGTTGTTGCTTCGTCTAAGATTTCGGTGTTCCTCAGACATACGGCGACCAGATGCCGCGCTGTGTTTCCTAGGATCTAGACCTATTTACTTACAGTGGGGAATCGGTGCGTCCAGAGGAGAGGATGCAGGACATCTGGAGCCCCCCCGCTCCATAAACATCTCCAAGAGGAAGCAGAACTTGCTACATTGTGATAATACCTATCTCCGTATGTGTCCTGTCGCCATGTGGTGCCCAATGGGGCGCCATTAACCCATGAGTGACGAGGACCTATACTGAGACAATGAGAAGTCACCAGGAACCTGACATCTGCTGGTGTCCACCTCCTCCTCATCTGTATCAGCTATCTGTCTATCTATCAATACATCTAACATTTTATCCATCCATCCGTGTCTTTATGTATGTATCTACCCATCCATCCTTCTATTTTCTACAATCTCTACCCGGGGGGACACCAAAGGGGGGTCGAGGCCCAAAAAAACCCGACCCATAATTACCCAGGGGGCCCCCAACCAAAAAAAGGGGCCCCTAATTCGGGCCCACCATGCAAAGGGTCCACCACGTTCAGGGACCCACCATACCAGGGGTCCACCATGTTCAGGGGTCCACCATACCAGGGGTCCACCATGTTCAGGGGTCCACCATGTTCAGGGGCCCACCATACCAGGGGCCCACCATACCAGGGGTCCACCATGTTCAGGGGCCCACCACATCCATGCGTCACATCGGGGCTTCCCCTGCATTATATACCCCATTCCCCGCTCAGTATCATCTCCTGCATATACCCCACCCCCGCTCAGTATAATCCCCTCCAGTATATACCCCACCCCCCCGCTCAGTATAATCCCCTCCAGTATATACCCCACCCCCCGCTCAGTATAATCCCCTCCAGTATATACCCCACCCCCGCTCAGTATAATCCCCTCCAGTATATACCCCACCCCCCGCTCAGTCCAATTCCCTCCAGTATATACCCCACCCCCCGCTCAGTCCAATTCCCTCCAGTATATACCCCACCCCCCGCTCAGTCCAATTCCCTCCAGTATATACCCCACCCCCCGCTCAGTCCAATTCCCTCCAGTATATACCCCACCCCCCGCACAGTCCAATTCCCTCCTGTATATACCCCACCCCCCGCTCAGTCCAATTCCCTCCAGTATATACCCCACCCCCCGCTCAGTCCAATTCCCTCCAGTATATACCCCACCCCCCGCTCAGTCCAATTCCCTCCAGTATATACCCCCCCCCCCGCTCAGTCCAATTCCCTCCAGTATATACCCCACCCCCCGCTCAGTCCAATTCCCTCCAGTATATACCCCACCCCCCGCTCAGTCCAATTCCTCAGTATATTACCCCCACCCCCCGCTCCGTTTAATCCCCTCCAGTATATACCCCACCCCCCGCTCAGTCCAATCCCCTCCAGTATATACCCCACCCCCCCGCTCAGTCCAATCCCCTCCAGTATATACCACATCCCCCCGCTCAGTATAATCCCCTCCAGTATATACCCCACCCCCCGCTCAGTCCAATCCCCTCCAGTATATACCCCACCCCCCGCTCAGTATAATCCCCTCCAGTATATACCCCACCCCCCGCTCAGTCCAATCCCCTCCAGTATATACCCCACCCCCCGCTCAGTCCAATCCCCTCCAGTATATACCACATCCCCCCGCTCAATCCAATCCCGTCCAGTATATACCCCACCCCCCGCTAATTATAATCCCCTCCAGTATATACCCCACCCCCCGCTCAGTATAATCTCCTCCAGTATATACCCCATCCCCCGCTCAGTATAATCCCCTCCAGTATATACCCCACCCCCCGCTCAGTATAATCCCCTCCAGTATATACCCCACCCCCGCTCAGTATAATCTCCAGCATATACCCCACCCCCGCTCAGTATAATCCCCTCCAGTATATACCCCACCCCCCGCTCAGTATCATCCCCTCCAGTATATACCCCACCCCCGCTCAGTATCATCCCGTCCAGTATATACCCCACCCCCCGCTCAGTATCATCCCGTCCAGTATATACCCCACCCCCCGCTCAGTATCATCCCGTCCAGTATATACCCCACCCCCCGCTCAGTCCAATCCCCTCCAGTATATACCACATCCCCCCGCTCAGTCCAATCCCGTCCAGTATATACCCCACCCCCCGCTCAGTATCATCCCCTCCAGTATATACCCCACCCCCCCGCTCAGTATCATCCCCTCCAGTATATACCCCACCCCCGTATCGTTTCATCCCCTCCAGTATCATACCCCACCCCCTGCTCAGTATCATCCCCTCAGTATAACACCACCCCCCGCTCAGTATAATCCCCTCCAGTATATACCCCCCCCCCCGCTCAGTATAATCCCCTCCAGTATATACCCCACCCCCCGCTCAGTATAATCCCCTCCAGTATATACCCCACCCCCGCTCAGTATAATCCCCTCCAGTATATACCCCACCCCCCCGCTCAGTATAATCCCCTCCAGTATATACCCCACCCCCCCGCTCAGTATAATCTCCTCCAGTACATATCCCACCCCCCGCTCAGAATAATCTCCTCCAGTATATACCCCACCCCCCGCTCAGTATAATCCGCAGTATATACCCCACCCCCCGCTCGGTATAATCCCGTCCAGTATATCCCCCACCCCCCGCTCAGTATAATCTCCAGTATATACCCCACCCCCCGCTCGGAATAATCCCCTCCAGTATATAACCACCCCCGATCAGTATAATCCCTCAGTATATACCCCACCCCCGCTCAGTATAATCACCTCCAGTATATACCCCACCCAGCTCAGTCTATCCGCTCAGTATATACCCCACCCCCCCGCTCAGTATAATCCCCTTAGTATATACCCACCCCCGCTCAGTATAATCCCCTCCAGTATATACCCCACCCCCCGCTCAGTATAATCCCCTCCAGTATATACCCCACCCCCCGCTCAGTATAATCCCCTCCAGTATATACCCCACCCCCCGCTCAGTATAATCCCCTTAGTATATACCCCACCCCCCCGCTCAGTATAATCTCCTCCAGTATATAAACCACCCCCCCCCCCCCCCCTCATCAGTATAATTCCCTCCAGTATATACCCCACCCCCGCTCAGTATAATCCCCTCAGTATATACCCCACACCCGCATATACCCCACCCCCCGCTCAGTATAATCCCCTCCAGTATATACCCCACCCCCCGCTCAGTATAATCCCCTCCAGTATATACCCCACCCCCCGCTCAGTATAATCCCCTCCAGTATATACCCCACCCCCCGCTCAGTATAATCCCCTCCAGTATATACCCCACCCCCCGCTCAGTATAATCCCCTCCAGTATATACCCCACCCCCCGCTCAGTATAATCCCCTCCAGTATATACCTCACCCCCCGCTCAGTATAATCCCCTCCAGTATATACCCCACCCCCCCGCTCAGTATAATCTCCAGCATATACCCCACCCCCGCTCAGTATAATCTCCAGTATATACCCCACCCCCCGCTCAGTATAATCCCCTCCAGTATATACCCCACCCCCCGCTCAGTATAATCCCCTCCAGTATATACCCCACCCCCCGCTCAGTATAATCCCCTCTGTAATAGATAGTAGCCTCAAAGGGGCTATCCTGTCCTTGTGGGGTTCAAATTATCTTAAAAATAACAAAAGGTGCACCGAGAAAGCAAATCACAACATGCCCTGTTGCTGTGAAAATGCTTTCTGATTTTATTCACAAAATGGTGGTGTTTTATACCTCTTTGCAAATGAGTAGATAAGAAGCATCACATGTAGCTGTCTGTGAGGGTCTATTGGCACGTCCTTATCTATGGACCACCCCTCAAAAGCTTCAGGAATGTCCTGAACACAGGTGTAACTTCTGACTAGGCGCCATCTTGGAATACACGACGATCTATGCAAACTACTACAGGCAGCCATTTTGTTTAACACATTAATGACAAAAGATATACATACAGCTTTTACCTGCTGTACTATATAAGTATGGGCCTCTTATGTATATAATATATACAGTATATATATGTATCTGTGAAGTATCTACCAACTCATACATTCAAATCGAGCCACAAAGGCTCCCACATCTATAACCTTTGTTCCCATCCACAACAGTCCCCCCTTGAGACTTTGTTCTCATTTTTATCTCTCCCTATCCTCTTTCCCTATTCCTCTTTCCCTATTCTGTCTTTTTCGGAAGTACCTCGCCCTGAGAAGGGCGGCCCCGTAGTCCCTGATACGCCCTAGCTCACCCTACACTTCTATGGTCTAATTCTTTGATGAGACGTGCGGTTGCGGAGGGGAGTAGATGACTTTCCGGAGCACTTGTGACGTCAATGGTCTCATGGAATAGTGTCTCAATGTCCACATCATCATAGGTGTCAGGCTTTGGACAGCTGAAGGGTGTGGTAGTGTCGCTGTCATCATAGAGGCCAGGCCGTGGACAACTGTTCATCATGATGGGAGTAGTCTGGTCCACAGCTTTCACAAATAGTTTCCTCAAACAAGGGAGAATACAACAGACAATTAGAGCAAGTATTAGCAACACAATCAATATGGCAATACCTATCTGGGCAAGCATTCCCTGCCAACCCCTAAACCATGAAGTAAACCAATGTTCCCAGGGGTGATCTATGCCTGAGTTACGCTTTAATTCTTCTGAGAGATCATCTAGCTTTCTAATGGCCACAGTGACCTTCCCTTTCGGCCCTGTATTATCTGGGATAAAAGTACAGCAGGTTTCTCCTGTTTGGGTGGACAGTAATTATCAGTAGTAGAGATTCAAACCCAGCGGCCACCTGGTCCCTTGCCTTAAACTCATCAGGGACCCCCCTTGGGCCTCCTATAGCATCAATATACACATGGGGGTTGAAGCTGCCCTTTGGGGAGGCTTTCCTTCTCCTCCTGACTCTGTGTCACTATCTTCTGACCCCTCACTCAATATGTGGAATGGGATGAGTAACTTAGGGCACATTGTCCGGTCCAGTTGCCCTCCAATTTCGTCCTAAGTTTAAGATCTCCACATCTCCAATATATGTCCCCTAGGACCTGATTTTGTAGACGGCTGCCACTGATGTTACTGTATGTGGAGCAATAACCTTTCTTAGGGAATTTGCCCAGGAATCTGCCATTTCCCACACTACTGGTATAGCAGGTGTAATTGCCTGGGTAGACAGTAACCCCAACTGTTGGCTTTGTTGCTTTTTTTGGATGATTGGGTACCCTGCCTTCCAGTCCTCACAGGCAGCATGATCTGTGGTGGTGTTGGTGTATAAACTAAGAAAGCATTCTTGTGCTGCCTTGGGAATCTCTAGTGGGACAGTGCCTATATGAGGTCTGGCAGCTGAACAGATATAGCAGTTTGTTTTGTTATGTTGGGCAGCTGTATATTTTACCCAATCTAGCCACAAGTTCTTATCTGAGAACCCAGTCTCTACCCTTATAGTATCTTCCAGGGTAGGATCATCCATGGCTGTCATGCCTTGAAAAGTCTGGACATGGGGCATAAGCGGGTTTACCGGTGTGGGTGCTGGGACTCCCAACCATTTCTCTGGATCTGTATTCATGTCCTTTAACTGAATTTTCTCTTTAAAACCCTGTGCCCCTCCCCGTATATAAGCTCCCAGGACATATATACCGCCATCAGTCTCCTGAGGGTCTTCAATAGTTAGCGTTAGGGACATACTTTCTCCTGGTATTCCCTATTCTCGACAGGTTCCTGTTTTTGTCAACATTATTCTAGTGAGTAGTGGTTTTCCCTGTTTATCTTTCCTCTTTAAGGCAGTCTGTGGTCTATACCCCATAGTCTTTCCCTGTGTTCCAACCCACAGCACCCCAGTAATAGCAAGAGGGTCCCCAGTACTTTTCCATCACACACCAATATATGCATGGGTTCTGACCAAGAGTTAACGCAACATAACTACTTAACATCAGTAAACGCAGCATCTGCCTCATCTCCGGGGGCTGGAGCGATCTTGCAGTGTGAAGCGTGTATCCAGTTGGGCTTTCCTGCCACCTTGACAGATGTGGTCGTGGTCAGCAGGACTTGGTGCGGCCCCTCAAACCTCGGCTCTAGGGTTTTACACACAAACTTCACGTAGACCCAGTCTCCAGGCTGTAGCTTATGAGCAGCAACGTCTAAGTCTGAATCTGGAATGTAAAACTCTAGAAAGCATTAGCAACAACTCTTTAACCACTGCAGTCACATAAGAGGTCATAGCATCATTTTGTAGCTACAACTCCTGAGGGAAATATGCACCTAGCCTTGGGGGCACTGCCTAACAGGATCTCATAGGGAAAGAGAGCTAACTATCTCTGGGGTGTGTGCCTGACTCTAACCAAGCTATGGGCAGGCGGTATGGTCAGGGCATGACTGTTTCTCTTGCCACTTTAAGCATCCGTGCTTTCAGAGTCCCGTTCCATGTCCCCATTGCACTACAGCTGGGTATAGCGCCCGTGGCAAGCAGGGTCGCCTCCCTACTCCATATAGCCCGTCTTCTTCGTTCTTCTTGGCTCCCTTCTTTTTCCAAGCTCCTTTTTCTGCTTCCTCTGCTTGTTGTTGCAATTTGCATAGCAGACGCTTGGATGGAGGGTCTGTGGTTGTTGGCTCTTGTGTGCTCATAGTGGGTGCACAATCATCCTTTAAGGCTGCTTTCTTTTCCCAGCTTTCCTGTTCTTCCAGTGGAGCTTGTTCCTGCATCTTGGCCAGCAGTCTCCTTGCAGGTTGGCTGTGAGTTTCCTCCTGCACCACTGACAGCTGACTTGCTTCCCCTTTCTCACCTCCTGCGGCCTTTGTGGCTCCTTGGTCAGCCGAGTGGTTTCGTCTTCTGTATTCAGCTTCCCATGTGCCTTCATCTTAGTATGGCCACTTTCCGTGGCAGCAGCAGTGCATCCATCAGGACCTGAATGGCTTGTCCATGTTTCACTGGGGTTCCCGCAGCCGTGAGAAATCCTCGTGCTTTCCAAATAGGTCCAAAGTCATGGGCGACCCCAAAAGCGTATCTTGAGTCTGTACATATGTTGGCCATTTTGCCCTCTGCCAAACATCATGCTGCCGTCTTCTTGGGCTGACTTATGCGATGGCAGACTTCTTGCTCCCAACACTGCGTGTGATGTGGTCACGGCATATCCCGTGTGAAATCGTCCTGCACTGTCTGCAAATCTGGATCCATCCACAAAAAGAACCATATCCGGGTTCAAATGAAAAGTCTCCATCTTCATGTCTTCAAAGCAATCATGGCTTTCTTCATGTGCACCGGATTCTTCCAATTCCTCTTCATCCTCATTCCCCCCTTGAGAAAGGGGAAGTAAGGCAGCTGGATGAAGAACACAACAGCGCAGCAGAGTGACGTTATCTGGCAGGAGGAGAGAACACTGAAGCCTGAGATGCTGTGCTGATGAGAGAAGCCATGGTTGAGAATGGCGGAGATGTCACGTGGAGCCAGAAGGATGAGGGAGTGTCCGACTATGATATCCGCTGTCTTGTCCAGCAGCACTTGGGCTGCAACTACAGTCTGTAAACTGGAAGGTCCTCCCCTTGCAGCTGGGTCCAGTCTTGCAGAGTAGTCTCCAACTGGTCTGTTTCGGCCTCCATGGGCCTGTGCTAGAACTCCCAGGGCATGTCCTTCCCTTTCCGATACAAAAAGCTTGAAGGTCTTCTGGTAGGCCAGGATGCCTAGTGCAGGGGCACTGGCAATAGCTTTCTTCAGCTTCTGGAAGGACTCTAAGCATCTTCATCAAAGTGGAAGGGAGTTGTCTTCACTGCCTCATACCAGAATTTGCACAAGAGTGGATATCCCTGTCCTATGGATGCTGGGCTTCAGGAATAGGACAGACATCAGGAGCAGGGTCCGAGTATCTGGCTTGTGGTGTCCTCCTCTTCTTGTTTTGCAGGAGGGCCAGTGTCCTGCTCTGTTGCAGTTCAAGCAAGTAAGCGGTGGTCTTGGCTTGTAGGCTCCAGGGTCCTCATATGCGGCGGCCACCATCACAGGAGCAGGCTTTCATCCCACATGTCCCGCAGTCAGATTACTCTCGATGCCTTTTGCAACTAGAAGCACCACATCTCCTGGTAGAGTCTTGTACTCAGGCCGAACCATCTTCAGCTGCTTCCTCATGAGTTCCAGCAGGCCATCCACAAAGGCACTGGTCAGCATCCGAGCATGCGGCTTCTCAAAGGAAGAAAATCCTAAATCAGAGAACATCTGAGTTATCCGTGCATGATATTTCTCCACTGTTTTCCCCTTTATCCTGAGTGAAGTCTGTCAGTGTCAAAGCCTGATCTGAAAGTCTGTCCCCAGCCCATTGTTTTAAGCTGTTCACAACATTAACACTCTGGAGGCAGCAGTGAACCTCATCCATATCCTGACGGGTTGATGAGGGATTTTAGCCACAATGGGGCCCGTCTGAAATCCCCTGCTTTAACCTCTGACAAGGCCTAAATCTTTCTGTAATAGGACATAGGTTGTTTTCTCTGGGTCCAGTAATTTCACTTGTTAAGACAGACACTTGACTTCGGTGGGAATATTTTGGGCCTTTTGCAACCCTCCCTTGCAGTGAGGCCTGTTGAGATAAGGGGGGCTGCCGTAGTCAATTCCTGAGCCCCTCCCACTGGGCAGCTGACTTCTCCTCCCGTGTCTTTTCCCGGGTGTGGGTATGCAGTGGGTCAGCTGGTGTGTCCCCCCCAGCAGCAAGCAGACTATTTGCTTGACTTGTCCTATGAGCTCATCCGCTCGTTCTTCCTTTTATCATGTCTCATGTCATCCTCATGCTGTTAGAGCCTGCTCCCACTGTATCTTCTCCTCCCAGTACCATGAGGTTCTCCACTGTAGGGCTGGCTGGGTCTGGTCACCACATATCCCCAGTATCTGCATTCATAATTGGACATACAGTACTATGTTCCACCATCTTGGTCCAGGGAAATGAAAGTGGGACCAGGAAGGGGCGGGCAAATTTAACCAAAAGGAAGAGGATGTGACATCCTGATGGGAGCAGTAGGCGGGGCTGGAGTAGGAAGTGACATGGAAGGGGCGGGCAGTGGCACTAAAGGTTCAGGTAGTCTGGGTGTACTGGGCAGGGCTGGAGCAGTAGGTGTGGTTACAGGGGGCAGGGTGACTTGTGACACAGGTGGGCTGTTTCTGGGGCGTGGTTCCCTATTGTTGCAGCAGTTTTGTCTACACCCCTGACTTTGCTCTCCACCCCCAAGTCCCTCCGCCATTACAGGGCGTCGGCACAATATTCACACTTTCCTTTGTTTCAGAAACTTCTCCTGGGGGATGATACACTGGCAGCTGCACCCCCAGGGGCCCACCCTTCTTTATGCATCCATATAGTTACACTGTACCAGCAATAAGCCATCAACAAACATTCCAAAACCTTCACTCTACCTCCTTTCTGTATTAACCCTCAGACATTTCCATTCTCTTATCACAAATACTTTCTGAGGTCATAAATCACACTTCAGCTACTTGCAAATTCTTCAGACTACTTCACTTACTTCTTCCTATCAACAATGAGACTCTTATCTAATTTCTTACACTCTAAAACCAGCAGATGGCGCTGTGCACTAAACTCAAAACTCACATACCAAACTTCTTTGTTTCTTTGTTTCTACAATCACATGCTCACATTTATCTATCTGCAAGACACACATGACAGACTCGACAGACGACAGACTTGTATCAAAATGTTTAAAAAAACCGATTTCAGGCAAGCTGTCTCAGCCTTCCTCTACACCAAGGAAAGCCTGAATTCATGATTCCACCATCAAATGAATTCTCAAATTTTTTATCACAAGATGCTTTTTTTTTTTTCCTTTTCCAAGTCAGCTAACCTGTCCTCTGCTCTCTGTGGCAGGGACTTCGAGACCCCCTGTTACTCCCAGGGGAGATTCTCATAACCCACAGAGCATTTCTGCTCTGTTCTCAGCTGGCTTAACACCTTGCGTCCCAGCTTTGCTTTCAATCAGTTCCAAAACATTCAATACACATAAAACAGAAAATACCCCACAAGGAGTTAACTTGACAGGTCATAGGTTCAATAGCATGGGCCGACTCGTTACCTGTCAGCGTGATCTAACAATTAACCGAATGAAACATAGTACAACTCCCACTAGTCGAGAATCTGCTCGGATAAGCAAAGTTTAAACCTTACTTACCCGTGACAGATATTCAGAAGAGGATGGCGCCTTTATCTCTCATCTGGTCCGCCAGTAGAAACTCCACCAGTTCAGTTTTCGGTTAATAAAAACAGATCTAAGCCCATGCCCCACGTTGGGCGCCATCTGTAATAGATAGTAGCCTCAAAGGGGCTATCCTGTCCTTGTGGGGGTTCAAATTATCTTAAAAATAACAAAAGGTGCACCGAGAAAACAAATCACAACATGCCCTGTTGCTGTGAAAATGCTTTCTGATTTTATTCACTAAATGGTGGTGTTTTTACCTCTTTTCAAATGAGTAGATAAAAAGCATCACATGTAGCTGTCTGTGAGGGTCTATTGGCAACGTCCTTATCTATGGACCACTCCTCACAGCTTCAGGAATGTCTGAACACAGGGTGTAACTCTGAACTAGGCGCCATCTGGAATCACGACGATCTATGCAAACTATCAGGCAGCCATTTTGTTTAACACATTAATGACAAAAGTATACATACAGCTTTTACATGCTGTACTATATAAGTATGTTGCCTATTATGTATATAATATATACCAGTATATATATGTATATGTAATATATACTAACTAATACATTAAATAGAACACAAGGATCACACATCTATAACCTTTGTTCCCATCCACAACACCTCCAGTATATACCCCACCCCCGCGCAGTATAATCCCCTCCAGTATATACCCCACCCCCTGCTCAGTATAATCCCCTCAGTATATACCCCCCCCCCCGCCCCAAAAAACCTCTCCAGTATATACCCCCCCCCCCGCCAGTATAATTCCTCCAGTATAACCCCCCCCCCCGCTCATTAACCCCCTCCAGTAAAATCCCCCACCCCCCCTGAATATAATCCCCCCCAGTATATCCCCCACCCCCCGCTCATTTTAAAATCCCCTCCAGTATTCCCCCACCCCCCGCTCGTAAAATCCCCCCCCAGTTTACCCCCCCCGCTCAGTATACCCCCTTTAGTATATCCCCACCCCCCGCTCATAAAAATCCCCTTAGTAATCCCCCACCCCCCTCAGTAAATCTCCGCAATACCCCCCCCCGCTCAGTAAATCCCCCCCATATAAACCCCCCCCCCCGCTCGTAAAATCCCCTCCATATAACCCCACCCCCCGCCCCCGTATAATCCCCTCCAGAAATTCCCCCCACCCCCCGCTCGTATAACCCCCTCCGTTTTTAACCCCCACCCCCGAGTAAAATTTCCCCTCCATATATACCCCCACCCCCCCGCAGTATAATCCCCCCATATATCCCCCACCCCCCGCTCATAAAAAAATCCCCTCCAGTATATACCCCACCCCCCTCTCAGTATAATCCCCAGCATATACCCCACCCCCGCTCAGTATAATCCCCTCCAGTATATACCTCAGCCCCCGCTTAGTATAATCCCCTCCAGTATATACCCCACCCCCCGCTCAGTATAATCCCCTCCAGTATATACCCCCCCCCCCGCTCAGTATAATCCCCTTAGTATATACCCCCCCCCCCCCTCAGTATAACCCCCTTATATAAACCCCCCCCCCTCAGTAAATCTCCTCCAGTATATACCCCCCCCCCGTCAGTTTAACCCCTCCAGTATATACCCACCCCCCGCCAGTAAAATCCCTCCAGTATAACCCCACCCCCCGCTCAGTATAACCCCCACCACTCTATAACCCACCCCCCCCGCTCAGTATAAT
This sequence comes from Phyllomedusa bahiana, assembly GCA_025379985.1. Lineage (NCBI taxonomy): Eukaryota > Metazoa > Chordata > Amphibia > Anura > Hylidae > Phyllomedusa > Phyllomedusa bahiana. Next base: position 45,088 of record JAODAL010030579.1, read on the forward strand.
CCCCTCCAGTATATACCCCCACCCCCTTCCCTTAAACCCCCTCATTATACCCCACCCCCGTCAGTATAAATCCCCTCCAGTTTATACCCCCCCCCCCGCTCAGTATAATCTCCTCCAGTATATACCCCACCCCCCGCTCAGTATAATCCCCTCCAGTTTATACCCCACCCCCGCTCAGTATAATCCCCTCCAGTATATACCCCACCCCCCCCATAAATCCCCCAGTATATACCCCCACCCCCCCTCATATAATCCCCCTCCAGTTTACCCCCCCCCCCGCTCTGTATAATCCCCTTAATATACCCACCCCCCGCTCATATAACCCCCCTTAGTTATACCCCACCCCCCCTCAGTATAACCCCCTTAGAATACCCCACCCGCTCAGTATAATCTCCAGCATATACCCCACCCCCCTCAGTATAATCCCCTCCAGTATTTACCCCACCCCCCGCCAACTATAATCCCCTCTGTATATACCCCCCCCCCCGCTCAGTATAAAACCTCTCCAGTATATACCCCACCCCCCGCTCAGTATAATCCCCCATATATACCCCACCCCCGCTCATTTTAAACCCCCCCAGTATATCCCACCACCCCCCCTCATAAAATTCCCAGATATACCCCACCCCCCGTCAGTTTAATCCCCACCAGTAATACCCCCCCCCCACTCAGTATAATCCCCCCAGTATATACCCCACCCCCGCTCAGTTAAACCCCCTCCAGTATATACCTCCCCCCCCGCTTAGTATAATCCCCTCCAGTAAATCACCCCCCCCCCGTCAGTATAATCCCCCCCGTTATACCCCAACCCCCCCGCTCAGTATAATCCCCTTAGTATATACCCCACCCCCCGCTCAGTATAATCCCCTTAGTATATACCCCACCCCCCGCTCAGTATAATCTCCTCCAGTATATACCCCACCCCCGCTAGTATAACCCCCCCCCAGTATATACCCCCCCCCCGCTCAGTATAATCCCCTCCCATAAACCCACCCCCCGTCAGATAACCCCCTCCAGTATATACCCCCCCCCCCGCTCAGTATAAACCCCCCCAGTATATACCCCACCCCCGCTCAGTATAATCCCCTCCAGTATATACCCCCCCCCCCGCTCAGTATAATCCCCTCCAGTATATCCCCCCCCCCGTCAGTTAATCCCCTCCATATATACCCCACCCCCCGCGCAGTAAAATCCCTCCATTTATACCCCCCCCCCTCAAAATCCCAGCATATACCCCCCCCCGCCCGTAAAAACCCCCACCAGTAATACCCCCCCCCCCCGCTCAGTATAATCTCCTCCAGTATATACCCCACCCCCGCTCAGTATAATCCCCTCCAGTATATACCCCACCCCCGCTCAGTATAATCCCCTCCAGTATATACCCCCACCCCCCTAGTAAATCCCCCCCTAATACCCCATCCCCCTAAGTAAACCCCCTCCAGTATTCCCTCACCCCCGCTCTTAATCCCTCCAGATTACCCCACCCCCCGCTCAGTATAATCCCGTCCAGTATATACCCCACCCCCCTCTCAGTATAATCTGCAGTTAAAACCCCACCCCCCCGCTCAGTATAATCCCCTCAGTATATACCCCACCCCCGCTCATAAACCCCCTCCAGTATATCCCCCACCCCCCGTCAGTTTTAATCCCCCCAGTATTCCCCTTCTCCCCCCCGCTCATATAACCCCACCAGTAAAAAACCCCACCCCCCCCACAGTATAATCCCCTTGTATTTTACCCCACCCCCCGCTCAGTATACCCCCCTCCAGTATATCCCCCACCCCCCGCTATTTATAATCCCCTCCCGTATTTACCCCACCCCCCCCCTCAGTATAATCCCCCTTTCCCCAGATAATCCCCCAAAAACCCCCCCCCCCGCTCTTAAAATCCCCCCCTTTATATATCCCCCACCCCCCGCTCAGTATAATCCCCTTAGTATATACCCCACCCCCCGCTCAGTATAATCCCTCCAGTATATACCCCCCCCCCCGCTCAGTATAATCCCCTCCTAATCCCCCAAACCCCCCCTCATTTAAAAATCCCCTCCATTATACCCCCACCCCCGCTCAGTATAATCCCCTCCATATATACCCCCCCCCCCCTCATTTTAATTTCCCCAGTTATACCCCCCCCCCCCGTCGTAGAATCCCCCCCAGTATATACCCCCCCCCCCGTCAGTTAATCCCTCCGTATATCCCCCCCCCCCCCGCTCAGTATAATCCCCTTCCATTTTACCCCATCCCCCCCGCTCATTATATCCCCCCCATTATACCCCACCCCCCCTCAGTATAATCCCCTCCAGATATACCCCCCCCGCCTTTCCCCTCAAAAAAAGTATTAATCCCCCCATATATCCCCCACCCCCCCTCATTAATAACCCCCAGATAACCCCACCCCCTGCTCATATAACCCCTCAGTATTACCCCCCCCCCGCTCATTATAATCCCCTCCAGTATATTCCCCACCCCCCGCTCAGTTTAATCCCTCCGTATAAAACCCCCCCCCCGCTCAGTATAATTCCCCCATATATCCCCCACCCCCCTCAGTATAATCCCCCCCAGTATAACCCCACCCCCCTCAGTAAAAATCCCCTCCAGTCTATACCCCCCCCCCCCGCTCAGTATAATCCCCTCCCGTATATCCCCCCCCCCCCCGCTCAGTATAATCCCCTCCAGTATATACCCCACCCCGGTCCTGCAGGGGTTACAGTCTGTATAATCTAGCGCAGTGCTGACATCTGGAAGAGTTTTGGGGGAATGATGTCGGATTGTGCTGTTACATTGTCGGCCGCGTGTGGTTCCCATTAGTCGGGTCTCTACAGATGGCAGCAGTGGATGGCGGCGCAGACTCCGGGAGCCGCCCTGCACATGAGCAGACACTGCTACCCCTCAGCGCCGGGCAATGGACGCTCCCGCAGCTCACGCTATACTCCGCACCATCAGATTATTTTACAGAGGATGTTCTCCCAGAGACCCGGCGGCCGCCTCTCCCTGACCCGAGTAACGACCCGATGACACCTGCTCAGTCCAGTAGAAAAGAAGATTGCCGAACATTTAGTAGATCCCCCTCCGATCCCCATACACTAGGGGGTTTGCAGAGGGCATGACATCCATCGTCCGGGGCCCCAATACAGTAGGGTTGAAAGGTGCAGTGACATCCGTCTGCTCCAGGGGACCTACACATAGGGTTGCAAGGTGCATTTACATCCTCTGTCCGGGGCCCATACACAGTAGGTTAGCAGAGGAGCAGTTACATCCTTCTCCTCCAGACCCCCATACACAGTAGGGATAGCAGGGGTGCGTAACATCGGTTGCCCGGGGCCCCATACACGTAGGGTTAGCAGGGGTGCGGTGACTCCGTCTCCCCCGGGGGCCCCCATAACAGTAGGTTCAGAGGTGCAGGACATCCTCTCCCCCGGGGGCCCCCTACACAGTTGGGGTTAGCAGAGGGCGTGACATCCGTCTCCCGGGGGCCCCCATACACAGTGGGGTTAGCAGAGGTGCGTGACTCCGTCCCTCCGGGGCCCCATCAAGTGGGTTACAAGGGAGTGACACCCCGTCTCCTCCGGGGCCCATACCAGTAGGGTTTTAGCAGAGGTGCTTTGACACCGTCTCCTCCGGGGCCCCAACACATAGGGTTAGCAGAGGTGCGTGCACCCGTCTGCTCCAGGGCCCCCTACAAGTGGGTGAGCAGAGGTGCATGACATCTGTCTGCCCCGGGGCCCCATACACAGTAGGGTTAGCAGAGGTGCAGTGAAATCCGTCTCCTCCGGGGGCCCCAAAACACATGGGGTTAGCAGAGGTGCAGTGAAAATCCGTCTCCCCCGGGGGGCCCCATACACAGTAGATTCACTGTTGTATTGGACATCTGGTCGCCCCGGGGTCATTTTTGGGGGGGAGCCGCCCTTTGAAACCGCCGTTTTTTCCCCCTCACACCAATGGCGCGCGGTGTACTTACTTTTCACGTCTCTTATCCCCAATGGCGTCTTTTCTCCGCTCACTATACTTTCCGCCGCCGCCAACAGGTCACACACAATCTGCGCAGGGGCCTGAAAGCCGATCATCATCATCATCGCAACAAGAGACGTGTGCAGACGGCCTATCACCCCTGATATACCCACCAGGCCAGCGCTCGAATTCCTGCATGCGCTGCCCGCTGCTGACTGGACAGGTATAGAGTGGTCATAATAATGTGACTGGAGGGTGTGTAGAATGATACAATGTTTCAGTTTTATTCTGTGTATCTGATGCTATTGTTGGGGGGGGGGGGGGGGGGGGGGGGGGGTTTGGCTGCATTATCGGGTATTACACTCCAGACCCTTCGCATTCCTGATGGTTTTCCCGGTGGTTGGTGATAAAACCCCGCCCCCCCCCACCCCCTTTGGTTCCTCCTCCTGCGGACTTTTGGGTTGGCTTCTCCCCAACCGGACCTCTCCCCCCGGTTTTGGGGGCCCCCCCACCCCCCCAAAACCCCCTCCCCATTGTTTTGCCCTCAAGAAAAGGCTCTGTTGCCGCTGCGTGAGACCTGGAAGCCCCTGTGCCAGGGAGACGGGCGGGCGTGGACCCCGGGGCTGCTCCCCTGTAACGAGGCTCCATGAACACGAGTCAAGGGGACAATAAGTGCACTGGAAA